>JABFPB010002962.1:0-18427 GCA_022817645.1 Ceratoteleas bidentatus | reverse complement strand
ATTAATACTGTAAATGAAATATATTTTAAGTTGCCATTTCAAATAGTAAAGCTTTACCACTTGAAATGGTGACTTTTACCACTTAAGTGGTGATTCTTACTACTTAGTTTTCTTAGGTCATTGGAACAGAGTTAGGCCAATTACAATTGCTAAAAGTAATTAAATTCTACTACAAAATTGAGAATCACTTCAAATTAAATTACTTGACAATTAATTACCAAGTAATTAATTGTCAAGTAATTAATCCAAATATTTAGGAATTGAAATACTATGTAATTAATTACTTAGGAATTACAGTTTGAATCAATGTTGCGGCATTTTTGTGATGTCTAATTGGCCGTCGGATGCGTTGATATAGTTGTTGTGGATATTGATTTTGAGTTAGAGACAAAGATGAACAAGCGGAGACGTTGGATCCAACGGGGAGAAGTGGCAGCGGTACGTCGGATGTTTGCGGGGTTTATTCACTGAGACCGGAGACGTGGCTCGTCGGTTCTTTGTTCTGTATATCCTTCCTTTTAGGAAAATATAATTGTGAGGCTAAAAGATCAGTTCTGTTATGGCACAGGGAATTTGAGGTTGCGTTGAGTCAGCGGGAAAAAACACCTAAATGATGCATTTAGGTGGTTTTTGTTTAAAGAAATATGTTGTGTAGCTTTGTAAAAGTTGGTTGGCGGACGTTTATGTCTCGTTAATTTTTTTCGCCATGTTTTTGTTTAAGACATGGCGAAAAAATTAAGACATGGTTGAAGTAGAGATAACTCCTGGAGGGTTCTGAATTCATGACTATTATTTAAATTTGTTCCAGTATGGAGATTATAATAGTGCATTTAACGACAGGCTAATTTCCTTTCAATATAAAGAGAAATCTTTTTATTTTTAGTTTTTGCTAAAATGTAAAATGTCTCCTTCCACAAAATTAAAATTTCTTAGAAAATCCAGATTACCTATATAGTTTCGAAAACATTATCCGTTAAATAGTTATTTTAAAAGAATTTACTCGATCACGTTACAGGCTTTGGAGGAATCTACACAGAATATTTTTTTCTTAATTTTGAGGAAACATTACTTTTTGCTATAGAAGTATTTTATAGCAAATAGTTTAATTTGTTATATATTCTTTAAGTTTAATTTTCAGTGATCTTCAATTAGATGTTCATATTTAAATTCCTTGTGCAGTCCGGAGTATCTTTATATACTTTGGTATTTAAAATAAATCTTATCTGAAATATATGGTGACTAGAAATGAATGCCTAACTCATTTTCGCGTTAAAACAATATTGTCTTAACTGGTAAGGTATTTTATTTCTAAATATCATTTGTCTGCTTATAATTTTAATGTTGTATGGGGTTATTCGAAAGTTATTTCAGATTGAGGAATGGTAAGGAATAGTAATATATTATTATAATATATTGTGTTAGAGCACCCTCGAGTGGAATTGGCAACTTTCATATTGGGTAAGCTAATGGTCCTAGTTGATGGCGATGTTCAAGACAAAACCTAGGTCAGAACCATCATTCTATAATAATTATTTTTAGTTATAATATTTGTTTTTCGTCAAATTTTCCAATAGTATGTATAACTGATATTTAGGGATTAATTTATAACTCTGATTATAAATATTAAAGATAAAAGCTTGTCTTTATTTGAATATATCCAGGTCAATATGTACACATTGCTAACAATTCCAAATAACAATAATTAAATAATTGAATTTATTGTGAATAAAAAAATATCAGGTTATTTCATTGAAAACAAGCTCGGATTTCAATGAACTTTATGAAATAATATTTGATTGATAAATAAATAGATTAATTAGTATAAGAGGATTTTGCATGCGTGAGTGTATTTAAAATAAACTGAACGGTTAAAATAAAACCCTTGATTGAGTCAATTTCAATCGGAAGCTTGTATTTCAAAAACTAATAAAATGAGAATAAAAAGCGATAAAATCTTCAAATTATTTATACGAATATCAGTTATTTAAGAAAAATGATCTGAAACCAAATATTTTTCCAAAGTTATTTCCGGAAAATGACGCTTTTTAAGTTGTAAATAGCATCAGCAATAAATTTCAATAAATAACCTGCTTAACAATTAATAGAGATTCTCCATTTTATGTCATTTTTACTACATAAAATGGAATCGCTGTACTAATTTTAACTTTTTATGGCTCCTTTCAACTTTTTATAGCTTACGTAATTCTCTACCTTCTTGGGAATTTTATATCTTTTTGGAAGTACGCGTATCAAGATTTTAGAACATGACGACTTCCAGGGAAGCTCTGTACAATTCTTTTTTTCATTTCCCCAATCACCATCGTTTATTTTACTAACTAAATAACGTTTACGTGACGAAAACACGTCTTTAAGGGACATTGTAATATTTTCTTCATAAGTCGAGTTATTTAACTCACACATACATTCATTCTGTGAAAAGATTATTGGAAAAGCCACAAACGTGCGGGAATTCTTATAAACGTTTGTAAGCGCGAACGTACGATTTCAATGGCAGAAAAAACGCACCAGGTAGATGCTAAACTCCTTTTCGTATGTTGCGTTGCGGAATTGCTACTACGTATCTGCTGGGTTCATTATTTTGTCAAAAAGGGCGGATCTTTTATACAAACTTACTCATCTCATCTGGCGGTTCTATTACTTTGAACGAAATGTAGCCTGAAAAAGCATTTTTTACGTTTTTCACCTACATACATTTAAACAATCTCACTCGCATGAAAAACACGTCCCGATTGATCTTGATCATACTTCTTCTGTAGCACAACTCGAATCAATTTGTTCGTTTCGCACCGTTCGACAAAGCGCAACAAAGACTAACGGCATTTCGTTAATCGACATCGATTGTTTGAAGTCTTGTCTATTACTTCATTATCCTGCGAAATCGTGTAACATGATTAAACGCAAATATTCGCCGCGCCACAAAATAATTGCCCTCGCCTGCAGATTGTTAATTTACTTTGATACCCTCGATTTTTTACTACCGAAACAAAACGCGACTCCCTATATTCGATTAACGAAGTTGATTAAACGATTCTTTTTGCGCGAGCGAAAATGTATTTTGTTAATTAATTGATAATTTAAATGTTGCGTGAAATGATGCCGCGCGATAATTGAATACAGTCGAAAATTGCCCAGCTCGGAATCGAATTATCGGGCTAATTCGACAGTCTTGACCGATTACCTGCGCCAAGTGGCAATGTTTAACGTATCGATGTGATTGAATAATAGGCGCGGCATTGAATGTCGATGAAAGTCTGTTTATCGAACTTTCTTGGACGTGGCATTATCACGCTCGCCGGCTCGTAAATTATAATTTTCCCTTCTTCCTGTAGTGCTGTACTTTTTGCCTCGTAGCACGACCAAAATCGATTTGTCTCGCAAATGTTCGTGTCTTCATCAACCCAGGTGTATCTTTTGGCAGCGCCGTGAGATTTTTGGCGAATGCTCAAGTCAAAGCATGTTTTGGTTAACGTCGATGCCGATGGTGCCGTCCTTCTGTCTGTACATTCAACCTGTCTAATTGTACGTCTGAAAAAAGGCGCACGCCAAAACGCGAAACTTCGCACGCGACTGCTTAATTGACGTAAACGTTCGTTGCACCAAAAGTTCAATAAATCGGCAACGAAAGTAGTCGATTTATTGAACTTCGAACGATTTGACGATCAATTAGCGTGTTATCGGAAAGTGGAATGGAGTGGATGCGAATTATTATTATGAACAAACAGAGCAATTTTCGCTTTCGACAGAAAATTTATTGTGTCAAATGGAGGGAGCATTGATCCGAGTGGTTGCTCGACGACTTGTTTAGTACGTGGTTGACCACTAAAAAGACATGCGTTGTGCACAGATGTTGCTGTGAAATTAAATTTCCGTAATATCTTGTATTGATCCGGGAGTATGAAGGTAATTTTTGGCGCCCGTAACTGCAGATTCATTTGCGAAATTGTTTGTACATTAACATGCGAGGAGATAAGTTAGTCCTGAAGTAATGTTCTTCGAATGGCCATGAAACAGAACCTAAGTTAGACTGATTCTCAAGAAAGTATGATTGAGGAAGGTAAAGATTCGTTAGATCTCGTTTTAGATAGAATTCATAGCACATCTAAAATGGATTTACTTTGCACTGCCCTCGTTAAATTCGGTAGAATCAAGAGTAGATTATCTTCGCAGACCTTACACTTAGCCCATTACATTGATAGAACGCGGTAAGATAATCTCATTGAAAGTGTTAGTGGAACAGTATGTTAACTGGCACTGGCAAAAGTCTACATCTCAATTAATTTAGCTCTTCAGTTTCAATATCGTTATTGCCTGTCCTCGTTTCTTTATATGGATATCACCATTTTATCGATGGAAGCATTTTTATTTCGATCCGCAGTCTTTGAAGAAGTCTGTAAAAAAGCTCTGTGCCGGAAATAAAAATTTCTTGGTTTATACATTTTATTTCGTACAATAAAGATTGTATGTATGCTAGTTTTAATGAAACATTACAGTATGCAAATATAACAATTATGCGAGTAGGATGATTATATGTTGCGGCGGAAATAACATGATGTGGAACTAACTTATTTTGAGGTATATTTACAATTATTCTTCAGCCTCTGCGTTGTGGAAGCAAAAAAATTAATTAATTTGATAATTATTGTACAAACTGGATAATGGTGATTACAGGAATTAGCTCACATGTTATTCATTTTCACACCTACGCGAATTAACATTTAATTAAAAGCGCAGCACTCGTAAGCTATCTAATTATATGATAATATGCTAAGTGATAAAAATGTTGTAAATGATTTGAGACACGCAAAATTTAAGTATAATACATTTTATACTATTACATTTTTTTCAATCTAAGTGAATACTGTCAGAGCAACATTTCGTTTATACAAAAGCATAAATATTAACTTTATTTTCTGCATTAATATTTCACGAATTTGGTTTATAGATGTTGTATTTGATTCACTTTTCTAGTCGTTTAATACATTTTCGGACAAATATTTATTGTTATAAACAAACGTCGCAGTCACAATAAAACAATATGTTGAAACAAAACTGTCCAGAACAATATCCAATATTTCTTATTACACATCGAAGAGGATAGTACAAAGTTTCAATTGGTTTGGGTTTAATTTTTTTTATTGATAAATTGTCTTAGTCGATGAAACGCTCTGTGATAAATTGTCTATTTTGATAAATCGTGTTTGTCGATAAATTGTTCGTATACCAACGTAGTTGTTTCAAATTATATATTCGATAACTTGACATACCGATAAATTGTTTTCCATGCATTGCACGATAAATTCTCCATTGAGCAATGGTATTTCAATAAATTGATATTTCGCAAGCAAAATTGTTAAGATAAGTTCTTCTTTTGTTAATGTTTATTCCAAAAAAATTATTACTTTCTGGCCTTGAAATGAGTTTTTATTTTTGTAATTACTAACGGATTTAAAAATTAGTACGTTACTATTGTTTTACAGATATTTTTTATAAACGATGTATATAATTTTATACACTTTAGAGTAAAAGAATTAAAAAAATTCTTATTCGGGCTTTATATTTATACTACCGTGTGCCTTCACTTACAAAATATTACAAAAATTACATTTTTGTAATATTTATTTATTATTACTTTACAATTGTTGTTTCACTAGGAGAATCTGCAATGTTTGACTCTATATTCACATGTGACGCGGTGGCTACTTCATTCGCGGAAATAATCGATATTCGCCGCTCCTATCGCAATCGATTATCGAGCTCGGCTAATCGCGCGTCGCAGAATCGATATCGCCCTTCGCCCCGAACGAGATTCGACTATCCGACTGACCGCACACATTGTGAGTGCTCACTTTAGTTCGCTTTTTCTCTCATGGCGAACGTCGTTTCCCTTCTTTCATCTTATTCGCAATGCGGAATTTCTTTACTACTTACAAAAGCCACCGCAATCGTTGGACGAATTCTCGCTCTTCACTACTGCTGCCTATTGGTTGCTTTATCCGCTGGTACCAGTATCGCTGTTTGGCAATGTTGTGCATTGTTAAAATCTTATCAGAATCCGATTGTTAGAATCGGAATCCTCACAGTTAGAATCAGATTCGTAATCTGATGCTATTAAGAGTGACTACTTTTCACCTAGAAAAATAAGCTTTTCAAGACTTGCAGTTTATACTGTTTAATGTTTATTTATGTTTTCTACAGTTTAGACTTTAGATCGTAGATGTTTCTGCATAGTTTATATGTTGTAGAAAAGCTTTTACGAATTTCATTTGGCGGAATGTTAATTTTCTAAATAAGTTTAGATTTGGGCCTATAGTAATCATATTTCAAGCATGAGAAAATAAGCTCTTTGCAACAAAATGGATTGTTAGATATTTAGACATTTAAATTGTCCTAGAGGTCGTTGCCTATTTCAGGTAAGAGATACATTTTTTGTTCAGTTATTTGTTTGGTTGCCAAATCTTGGATAACGTTAAATATTATTTTTTGTTCTTAAAATACTTATGCAATTAGCAAAGAAAAATTATGGTTACATTGGGCAAACAAATAATTGCCCCTAAATCACAACGACGTAAAATATATTACGGCGACGGACACCGTTATTTATTTTCGAGGTATACTTTTACCTCATTAACAGTAGTCCACTTAATTACTTTATTGTCTACTAATGAAGAAAACTCGTTGGCTAATGAAATGGTTTCATATTTTAAACTTATAATACAGTTTGTAACGAAAAATAAATTAGACGATTATTTCATATCCTTTGCAAATTATGTTAATTAAACTAAAACATTAAATAACGCGATTCATTCGCAGGCTAATTACATTTATAAAACAGTATTTTATGCAGCGAACGTCTGACAGACTACCGACGATATTTCACTACAAATATGTAATGGAGATGTAATCTCGGTTATCTTTTATTAATCCCTTTCTGAAGAAGGTTTCTTTCGTAACAACGTAGGCACTATCAAGCGCCTTTTATCCGATAAGTTGGCGATATTAAGCGAAAACGTTTTAATCGTCTGCATTTTCATATACTAAAATTTCGAGAATTAATTTTCGCATTGGATAGAGCGCTTGGTAAAATGCACAGAATCATTACCAATTGCGTTAAGTTAAAGTCCTAAAAGGATATAAATGTACTGCAAATATCCATTAATTATAGAAGTATTTTATTATTATTATTAAGTCCGTCAAAGACACAGGAATTGTTTCATCGGTCATTGTTTCGGTATTACTTCTTTGCAGCTGCTTTTTAATCGCGTTTCGCGCTGTATTTCCCACGCTTCACCAATACACGCCTGACTCGGAAGAGTAATAGCCGTCAGGATTATCGTGAACGGTGCATGACTAATTTTGTAAGAATACCGTTCCTGAGAACTTCTTTTGTCCGGTCGATCGTGTCGCTATAATTTTAATCCTGTGATAATCAAGTGGGAAATTGTGCTCCATTTTTGTGCAAAACGCCATAATTGGCAGTGATACTAATCGGATACTAATCGGATGTAATATCGCGCGGGACATATTACATCCGATCGCGAATTGTTTTTTTTTTTAATATTTCTAGCCGAATCTAAACAAAGTGGTGGCGATCTTTTCATTGTCACATTATAACTAATATGTTAAATTTCATTATCACTCACAAATATCTTTGATAGCCAAAGCGCAATTTACTTGTCCAGAGCATTGTTGCATTCTTTTAATAGCTCGTCAGACTCTATTTGTATATTAATCCTAGATTATCACCACCCCATTGAGTCTTTTTTGCTTCAAACGTGGCCAACGAACCATTATTTGAACCATCAAGATGTCAGAGGCAAATCGATCGAAAATTTGATTTGCAATCGCGAATGCGTTTCCGAAAATAATTAGGAAGGTTGCAAACTTTTATTCAACGGATTGGGGCGAGTTAACGCCTGCGAATGACAAGCCAGGAATATCATGCCTTTTGACACATTGTACCTGCCGGACAAGGGATAAGCTTGTTAAACTTTGGTTGCCAGCGTTCGTCGGGCGATTCGAAGGATATAAAAGTACCCCAGGGGGAAGAGTATGCACTGCATCAGAGTAAGGGTACGGACGAGTAGAACTCATGAAGAGCGGCTACACCATCGAAAACGACCATCCCGTCGGTTGACAAGGGTTTATTGGCTTCACTAGGGAATCGAGTCGCGTGAAAAAATGCAATAGACCGTGTTGAGAGTGGGTATCAAAAGGAACATGTGTTTGACGCTGTGAAAGATCTTTAAACATTATTTATTGATGTATCATGCGATATTGCCTTCCTCGATTTGCTGTGTTCGTTAAAACGAGACGCGAGACAGTACGAGCAAAAAATGAGTGATCGAGTCAGTGAATAGTCTGTCGATTGCACTTAACGCTTGACGCGTGGTCAGTTTTTGAGAAAAGGCGAAACGTTAATAGGTAATGCGAGCATTCGCGAATTACTATTACCATTTAGGAAAATGATGATTCAATCAAGTTTTTTTTGCTTCTTGCAGTTTTAATGTTTGTTCAACATTAGTAATTTGCAGAATCGAAAAATTCTTGGTTTTACGCATTAAATCTTTTTATTAAATCAAAACATCTAGTAAAATGTTTTGATTTAATAAAGAGACGTTTCAACGGAATATTCAAATGTTTGGTAAATATATATTGACCAAATATTTTACTTGGCTTAACGGAAGTTTGCCTAAGTGTGAACATTTTCGGGGTACCAGTTGTGTAAAGAAGCATTTATAATTTCCCGCTGAGTCGTCTGTTTCAATTTTCCAGCGAGCAGTTGTTTTCTCATTACGCTGTCGTTTCTCTTATTTGTCTCATATTTGCGGCAACAAACTTTTTCAGTTAAGACGCTCGAGGGGAAGTAATGCGACTCAAAAATGTAAAAAGTTCGTACTCCATTTAAAGAAACTTGGGCTAATCCGAAGCTTTTACCTTTAAAGTAAAATTTTACTAATGTACGGCGTAGGTCAGAGGGAACAGTTTTTAAGTGACGAGATGCCCTTCAAAAGACTCCTACTATTTTATGCACGTAAAGTAAAAGGTGACGCAATTTACTTTTCGCCAGTTAATGCGCCGATGACGCAACTATTCGAAAAATGCATTCAGCGGATAAACCTGCACCGCTTGTTACAACATTCCAGGAATATTTGTCCGCCGATTATCCGTTCGCTGAATTGAGCGAAAAAATGGGCAGAATGTCGATTCGCCGTTCGGTACCTAATTTTTACGGACGAAAAGTTCTTTATGGTTGCTTGGTCCGAAAACTGCAACAACCCGTTAGGTTTTTCGGAGATGTTGGTGCCAACGTATTTTTCGCTGCCATAAATCTCGGCCGTTCAAAACGACCCGTTCATTTCCGCCACGAGTTGTTAAGTTTCAGTGGCACTTAGTGCCGAATTGGCGCGTAAAATATGGAGTGCGACAAAAATTTTCATTTAGCCCAATCGATCGCCTTCACTTCAAAATACGCCGGGCTTTATTACCTTTTCGACGCAACTTTCCTCCAACAGTTTAATACAAAAGTCGGGGCAACTAATGAGTATTCGGCTCCAAATTATTCGTGCAGCAAGAGTGATCACTTTGTCGTTATCTCGATTAAAATAGTACTTTGTTTGACACTGATCATTAATACTGTGTAGATAAAGTCATGGTTCAAATAAATGGTTTATAATTTTATATTTTAAAGTGTTATATATGTTTTTATGGTCTATCATTTTCATGTAGAGACAGACATGGAAAAATCATTGACAAGTAGACACTTAGAGAACAGTTTATTTAATCCAAATAAATGTCGCAGTCGTATACTAACCTAATTAATCATTTGATAGAAATAAAGATTACTTTGAAATAAATAAATAATTTATTTAAGACAAATGAAATTTATTTAAAATAAATAAATAATTTGACCCAAATGTAATATTTAATAGGTTCGCATACGAATACGATATTTTTTTGAAACAAATAAACTGTTCTCTAAGTGGACAGTGTCCTCAAATAACATCAAGCGGCCCCATTTTTTTAGATATCGACGTAAAACGTATAAGACGAAAACGAAGAAAGATTCCTAAAAATGACATAGCAAGCCCGGAAGTGGCATCTCTTTCTAATTACACCAGAAATAATGTCCTAAAATCGACATGGTTCTAAACGGTAATACTGCCTTTAATTGCGCGATTATCCTAAAATTGTCTCTGACAGTTTACTTGATTTCTAAAATCTTTTGATTATGTAAAGTGATAAAATTATTATAACATTTATGAAATAACTTTTCACGTTGCTATCCTTAAAATATTAACAATAA
Organism: Ceratoteleas bidentatus; assembly: GCA_022817645.1. NCBI lineage: Eukaryota > Metazoa > Arthropoda > Insecta > Hymenoptera > Scelionidae > Ceratoteleas > Ceratoteleas bidentatus. The sequence continues at coordinate 8,103 of JABFPB010002962.1, read as the reverse complement.
TATTTATGCAACATAATTTATAACTTAAGTGCTTCGATTACAACACAGCTCAACTTCGAAAAAAAAATCCGCTTCGAAGAAATTCTAATTAGGATGTGCTTTACAATAATCGATAAGATTGTGGCAGGTACGAAGTTAAAACTCATGTTCAAAAACAGAGTTGTATGTTTTTTCTTGACTTTATTAACATTGTTAAACTAACTACGAAGTCGAATTAATCGATGAAACATTTTAAAGCATTTTAAACAAAATGAAGTTTGAACTGTTGTTCGGAATTTCTCGTAGTATTTCTAGAATTTGTGATATTCTCTCTAAATCTATATGTTAGTACAATTAACGGTAATATTATTATTTAGAATCAAGGGTTGCGGCCGGGACGAGACCTAGAAAGATTTCAATTCAAATAACAAATTCCCGCCGATTTTTTTGGGACGCTACGCGACTCTATTTTCCATAATATTGGCTTTCAAATAAAGTTATCTCTCTCTGCCTTCCACTGCAAGAGTCAGAGAACATGATTTTATCAAATCAATTAACAAATCACTACTGCGCCGCCTGGTTGCTGGCAAAGAAAATCGACTTTTATAGACCTCTCTTTTACAGTTTCGGTCATCTCTCTATCTCTTTTATACTCCTTATGATTTTTAGTATATAACAAAGATCGAGGCACTCACGAAGATGGTCGAAAATACCCGAAGTGCCTACGAAGGTTTCCGAACATACCCGAAGTGCCTCCGAAGGTTTCCGAATATTCCCGAAGAAGGTTACCGAATATACCCGAAGCTTACTCTAATTTCACAGTATGTCACTCAGGGTCACCATATTTTACAGTCCAGATTGTCTAATTACAGTAAATGTTATTAACTGCGTTGTTTGCAGTTTTTTAGATTTCCTAGCATTAATTTGAAGCCCGTTTCTTTCTAATAGAAGTATGCAAAACAAATAAATACGAATCAATATAGCTTAAATAATAACTTCGACTTAATATATATGGAAAAACGTCTAGTAGACGTATTTTTAGAAATATACGACTACTTTAATATTTACTTATTTAATAATCCACGTCACTTTTTGTCGGTAGCGTACATGATTTTCTGGAAAATGTTATAATTTAAAACAGATTGCTTTGTTTTCAACTGGCACAGATTTGATTAAATCTTGATCAGATGTCTAGGCTGAAAAAAAGAAAAGTGTGTCTAATGAACATGGAGCTTAGAATATCTGATATCTACGGCATTGCAGTTAAATTAAACTCGTATTTTAAACGTAATCGATCAGAATCGTCAAACAGAAGTCGAGCTTTAAAGTGTATCTAATTACAGAAGAAAAGCAAAACAAAATTTGTTTCGGTCTCGCTGAATGCGATATTCAGTAAAAGAGGTTTATCAGTATGGTAATTCAGAATAAGAAAGATAAGAATAAGAAAGAAAACGCAGAGAAAAGTCTCGAAAAGTGCGGCATCTGGTATGCCGGGTTAATAAGAATTTCTGTCGAAAGTATTCAGTTTTCAGCTCTTCAAAGTTAGATCAGATCCTAATCAGCATTCCTTGTCATAGCCTGATCAAGTTTCGTCGACTTTTGCTGGTTTGCATATCCGCCGTCGAAGCTGGATATTGGCCACGTAACAAATCAGCGAAAGGAACTTGGCTTGAAAAAGTATCATTGATTGAATTGATTTGGTATAAGATGCTTAGTCTCGATATATAGCTGCGCGCGGTAAGATTTATTTGACTGAATGATTTCTCGACATCTCCGCTTGGGTTCAGCGGAGTTCTGATTAACGCAAGTCCAAGGCTGTCGGATATTTCTGCCGCTTTTTCCTCTCGGTTACTTCCGCGTCCGCATTTTCGCCGGAAATTGGTAAAAACATTTCGCAGATCGATTCAGTAGTGCCATTGGCCGTGTTATTCGCTGAAGGATGCAGAAAAAAGAAAGAGGTCGAGGAGGCGAGCGGGCCGCGAAAAAACAAGTACTGGAGGAGCGAAATCCAATTTCGAAGATTTCGGTAATTGATTTGGCGGTACACGCTCAGGAGGCGCTTTTAATTAGTTTTGTTAGCCAAGATCTATTAAAAGAATCGCCTTACGAAACTTGCGAACAACGGGGCCACGTGTTTACGTTTCGAATTATTGTTTTATGGTCGCGCGATAAATAACGCGCGAAAAAAAAGGGAATGCTTGATTAAAAAAGTATTTCATTCGCGAACGGACTTAGCCGCCGTTCGGACTTATTTATCGCGATCGCGGGGTATAAAATTATCATAATTATGAAAAGGGCCATTCGCCCGAGTTTACGACTGACGTAACAGTCTTTTCGCGGCGGCAATTTTTGTCTGTTGGCGCGATACGGACAATATGTATAGCAATATAAAATTCAAAGTTGGCTCACCTACAAGCTGGTTCACCGACGGTCTCGAAAAAGAGACAGGTACCACCGTTCATGCAAAAGTCTCCCGCTATCGGACAGGGTTGTTCTTGCCTGAGCCACGCCGTCGTCGCTGCAATGAAAAAAGAGAGTACAGTTTCATCCATCCAAACATATTTGCCGAAGCAAAAAGTGCGCGACAACATTTTGACGCGGCGCCGGTAAAAAATGACGGAAAGCGTATGCTAATTCGACCGTCGCTTTAACTTCTTCAATGAATTAAAAAGTGTTTTCCACACTTGGGGCGGAATTTTGTTCGGCGCAAACTTGACGCGAAAGTTTCGCACGCGTTGCATAAAAATTCAAATTATTTCGCCATTTTTCGCATTAAGCGCGACTGAACAAAAAACGGGCAAAACGAGCGACAAACGGCGCGAAAAAGTAAACAGGGGTCTCGCCGTTTATTTCATTTCGAGGACGGGCTTCATTGAAATGTAGCCGCGCATTACGTCGTCGCCCGAGACAATAGTAATAACAATAATCGTTGCAGTATAGTTACGCTACACGTCTCGAGTTTATCATAAAAACGCGACATTATCGCGTAACGAGATCGCGCGGTACGCGTGACCCGTAACGCTAACCCCCGAAACCGGACCAAAACCGTCTTTTTCCGCCCGTCGCCGAATTCATTCGGCTTTTCCGCGTGAATTTTGTTGCGATTGAGAGCCCGAATTATAATATTCATGGAAGTTTGCATTTTCATTTCAATTGGCCGAGCGTGTATATCGACCTTTGGTATGCAAATGCGGCAAGGTCGGATTTGCATGTAGATGCTTAAAACTGATGGCTTAAATTTACACGAAAAGTACAACGCGGACGAACGTTTGACGGAATATGATTACCCAGGACAAAATCGGTTTTACTTGTGAGCTATTTGGTTTGTCATTTTGATGCCTACTGCGCGTGAACATGAGTCGTGCGATAATTCGGGACACGCGTTCCACGTGTTTCACATGGACGTCCGACCAAAGGCGCCCTTTATTACTGCATTCGCTGCAATTAAACTTACCGATTAATAAATCGTTTTGAACATTGTTTCGCAATCACGTCATTTTTCCTGTCCGGTTTTCGCGCGTTAACGCCATCGGGGAAACACAATTTAATAACGCTGCGTGTTTTCCGGTATTTGTTTTCAAAGTTCAATTAGAACAAAATCAACAACGAATATTCGGGTACCGCAAAGCAACGTCCGTTAGAATTATTAGCCAAATTCCATGGAACATTTGTTGTGCGGATTTATTTCTTTTACCAATTACGACATGTCAGTGTTTAAATGATCATATAAAAAATTATTTATTTAATTTTTAGTGAATGACGGTGGGTGTCAAAAATGGTGACTATTTTAAAATAATATTCTAAAAATAATAGTATAAATTATGGCATAATAATTAAACAATTTTTTTTAACTGAATTATTTTCCCACGTGGGAAAAAATGTTGATGCTAATTCATCTTTGAATATCAACATCGAATATCTTTAATAATATATAAAAAGTAAATTTGTCAGTGATATTGTAACGGAAGTATATTTTTACAACAATATATATTTTCCAATACCAGTTATTTTTGGTCATCATTTAATTTTTATACACCAAAATTACTGAACTTCGAGCAGAATTATCCTCGTTTATTCTATTTTAAAACCTCGGGTTTATACGAGCTGTTAAATATTCTTAAATGCATAAAAGCTATGTGTCTGTTCGAACCAAGCTGAAGAACAATCCAACCCGTTTTGAAATATAGTAATTTCTAAAACTATTTGGTTTCACCATCATAATAAGTAAATTTATCACAATTTTTTCAGCGGCGCAAAGCTAAATATATAAATAGTCTTCATTGGTTGTATCGTATACCTTTCTACCTTCTTCACGTTATTTTATCGATGCTGTCCAAATTATTAATTTCGTTTGGATATTCGTGGAGTCGCAATGAAATATGCAAACGGAAGTCATTAGTAATGATATTAAGTAACACATTTTTAGTCAGAAAAACTTAAATTAGGAATACGTGTCACATTCGGCTAACGAATGTGAATGTAACTTATTAAAAGTGTAATAAATCCTAAAAACGGTATATTCAGTTTATGTATCAAATGAGCAAAGCCAAAATAAAATTGTTTTCACAAGCAAACCCCATTACTTGATCATGGCCAAAACATTAAAAATATTCATATTTTGCGGTTGAATTTTAATCAAACTGCATTACACTGCAGTAAAATATTCTAGAAATACGGCACTGATTATAATTCTACTTAAAATGTACGAATAAATGTAAGGATGCATCTTTCAAGTAACGAATAAGTCGATTACTTGAATACAGTGAATCTGTTGAATTATTGTCATGGAAATTATTGAAGTACTTTTATTTTCCTTTTTATGGAATAAAACACTTCAACATCTGTAATACTTGTGAATTACACACATTCCAACCGCATGAACATCTATTTGAAACTCGAGCGAAAGTCTGATGAAAAAGTCTCGCAATTTAAAATACGCTAATGAAAATATTTCGTAACATTTTAAAGCACGTAATTTTCTTGGTCCATTTATGATAGTATGTCAAAAAGATTGTAGTATACGTGTAATGAATAAACTACGTGTATTCCAGTGTACGCGCAAAAAAGATTGTACTATATTAATTTTTTATATAATAAATATTTATATTGTGGAAGATCATTTATTTTTGCCACACATGCATGTAAAATCGTATTTAGCTCCGTGAATTTTTGGAGAAAAACTGAATTTTATACCCTTGGAAACAAACCACTTCTCTCGGGAGTGAGACTTCGTTTTATTCCCCCAGATAACGTTTTTCTCCCTCGGGAGCAAATTTTAGTTTTTCTCACTCAATTCCAGCAGCAAAATACGACCTTTACTTTCATGTGGACAAAAAATATCGAATGCACCTGAGGCGCAAGTTTTACTTACTACCTCGGTGCAATATATATTATTAGGTTATTTTATTATTTTAAAATATTTTTGTACGTAAGACATTTTGTACCTTAATTTGTTTGCTGTATGATATTATATGCAGGGTATTGTGAAATACCAAATAAACTTTACATTTTATCGCAGAATTTTTTCATTTTCTTTCCCATTGTTCCCGGCATCTGAAACAAGCAAGATACAACGCCTTGGTTTCCGCACTTATCGGTGATAACTTTCTTTTGTTTTAAATTCGACGAAATTATAAAGGAACAGACGCTATTTTGAGTATGAAAAAAGCACTCTTGGCGAGCTTCCGTTGTCAGCGGTTCGCTCATCCCACCTTCTTGACGCCTTTCTCCAAAAAACGAACAAAAATAGTAACATTGCTGGCACTTCTTCTCGTGATGAAAACGGAAGTGGGCATTCTATTAGAAAAAAGCCCGCCATGCTCTCAGTGGCTTTAAAATTCACGCGCGTTTCTCCTCATTACTAATATCATAACACAGGCGGAAGGAAAGTACAGATGTTGGCGCAGGAGGCAAAACGGGTGAGATTTCAATTTCGCAGCATTGCTTTTTGAGCTGCGCAATATCGAGAGGCAAAGGGAGACTCAAACGCAAGAGACGACAATAAAACGGCAATAAGGCTATAATTACAATTACATATTGTGGCTTGTTTAAGTGCGGCACGTAATGCGCGAAAACAAATCATCGCGTGCTTTCAGGAAATTGGAAAGAGATCCTGCTTGAATTGCAAAGAAGAATGGCGTAAAGAGGTTAAGAAATGCTGGACCGAGATAATGCTTCTTTGGAGTGATGAAACGTTACGTTGAAGCGCAGCATTTCATCAGTATAATGCATCGGCAGCAACCTTACAGACACAGGAAGGCATTTATCGAAAATGATGTATTGCACTGGCGCCATGTCGCCGATTTTACATCAAAAGCAAATCCTTCAAATAACAATTGATACCAATTCCTCCTCGTGTTATTCCACAGCTCACGTAGAGAACAAGTTTCCTACTCATCTTTTTATATATCATTTGCAGCTTTTTGCGTACGTTCCGCATTTCAATGTGTATTCAATTTATTTTCGAGTAAGAGATACGTCAAAGAATTGTTTAATGGACGAGTTCGTTACTTCGAAATCTGCGCCCATCGGCGTTCTTTGATTCGCTGTCTGTGAAGCGAAGGTGACATCTCTTATCTCAAATTTGTATGCCGAAATACGGGTTTTATTTCGATGGCGCGAAATGATTTAGATAAAATTATAATTAGGGAAGAGCTTGGGTGTACATTTCTCGCAGCAGGCTTCTTAACGTTTCGCATAAGCTGAGGAGTGTCTCTCCTGACGGTTCCTCTCATTTCGCCCCAGGCTAAATACTCCCAACAATTATGAAGACCTAAAGTTTTCATTTATAAAATTGTATTTGCGTTTACCACCGGAGTCGTGATTTAAACTACGTCCCAGTAATGAGGAAAATACACTAATGTCATTTACAATTGCGTGAGAAATGGCGCGAGCGAGGAGTGAAATGGCAGAAACAGTAGAGTTACTCTAGTTACTATTTTTGTGTGAAAAACATTTTTCGTCGATCCTGGGAATTGAACCCGTGATAGTATACAAAACTGGTTCCCTTGTCATAATTCAGTTCCCTTGTCATAATTATACAAAACTGGTCTTTTTTACTTGGGGATGCACGCCCAGAGAGCGTGTCATTGATTAGAAGAATTGTTGTTGTCGAAAAAGTCGGGCCAAAGAAATAATTCTGTCGAAGGAACGGCTTCGTTGGGCGAAACATTCGAAATCAATAAATAATTGGGGCCGCGAGTTTTTGGAATCTTCGCCTCCCCTCGGCGAGATAACAAAGGCGGGCGAAAAAGCTGGAGCGCCGCAACCGCAGCTCCGCGTTTTTTGCCCTCGCCATAATGGGCGGCCAACGGGCGCGCGCGCCAATTGAAATCCAAGCGCGACTTTATTGCTGAGTATCTTTTAATTCCCGAGGCAGCGGACAATGAAAATCCGTCGTATCGTTGTTCCATCTATTAAACGCGAAACCGTGGCTGTCAACCGAGGCCAGATTCGTGTATCGGACGGATATATGCGCTCCATTATTATATTCTCAATTTAGATGGCTCGCAGCCGCACTCGCCGACGTTTGCATTGACAGCGCAAATACCCACAGTGCTATCGACGCCAAACGCTCATTCACCGGTTTGAGTTGTGTTGCTGCTGTCTTGCCTTCGTTTGCTTGCTTGGCGTTAATTAATGGCCCTAATAAAGGCGCTGCACCGACGAAATATGTCGTAAACACACGGCCATACTGCAACGACAAATACGATGAATACATTTACCGAGCGCCCTCACTTTGCGTCGGAATTCACAATATTATTAACACACCGTGTACATTCAGTTTCGCCGTTTCGTTTCGTCCAATTTATGGCCACCTTCCCAAGGTCCTTCTAAACGGCGGCGCGCAAATATTTAATACGGATAAAACGCCATCCTTATTTCATTTGGAAATAAGGATGAAAAAGCCGCCGGCGAAGTGACGCCTCTGCGAAGCATTCGACAAGATTTGCGCCGAATTAGAGCGCTTTTAATTTACCAAGTTACACTGTTAAAAAAATCCTTTTGGGCCATAATAAAGTATTTTGGCACAAAAGAAATCATTTCCGCAGAAAAGGAATCCTTTTCATTTAAAAGGAATCGTTTTCATTCAAAACAAATTTTTAGGTTAGTTTTTTCAGTGTA
>JABFPB010002961.1:0-18431 GCA_022817645.1 Ceratoteleas bidentatus | reverse complement strand
GATCAGGATGCCTCATCATCTGATCAGAAACTCAGGCATCCATATCAGGCCCTGACTACCGATGTAACGGTTGGAATCGATGTGGGCATGATGAGGAATCCTCGTCAGACTCATATTGTGTTGAAAAAATATGACTGAGACGAGAATTGAACTGTCAATGCTCAGTTTGTAGTCTGTCTGACTTGTCCCCGAGCTATTGGAACATTCTATGTATGAGGGAATGTGATATGAATATCATACTACCAGGTTATGATGTGGCCTTATCATAACCTGATGAGGCCCTGATTACCTTAGCCTCATCCAATGATATGGCATTCTAACCAAAACCTGATAAGGCCATGATCAGGTTGCCGTATCATTACCTCATCAAAATTGCCTGGTTAGGACCTGACCAGTTTTCCTGATGAGATCCTGATGTGGCATGCCAATGAAGGACCATGCCACATCAGGGCCGCACCCATTTTAACCGTTACATTCAACTCAATGCCTCATTGGAATACCTCATAAGGGTCTCGTATGGTTTTGATCAGGAATACTTTGATCATGTTTGCCACAGCAATTCCTGATAAGGCCCACACGTGTAATGTGGCATGCCACATTACATTTTCTACTAGGGAAGCCGGTTCGCGGAGCGTTTGAATCCGCGAAAAAACAGCGCGTCCACTCGAAAAGGCCATCGAGGTTTTACAAATTTGTATTCTATTTCAGCAGGAACACTCGGCCGCTTTGTTTTTGTTTGCCGACCGAACGTCGAAGAGGGTAAATTTTGCGAAATTAAACAATTTCCAAGCGAGCGCAATGCAATTCACCGTTTCCGCCGAGTTATTTATCGTCATACACTGACGGGAGCAAGGCGAGACTTGCAATGAGCGATTACCTTGTTACGCATTATTGAATAATTCGGCGCGACGCGAGTCGTTGCTGTGAGAAGAGAAAGTATGAAACTGAAAATTGTGATAAGAAAAGATGACGTCGCAGTGGGAAATTGTATTACAGGTATATAGCTGGAAAAAGGGTCGGGTGAAAAGTGCGCGAGCGGGCGGGCGGGCGGAAAATCAAACGAGTTTGTTTTCAACAATTTTCCCACATCTAACATGGTTATACCGGATAGAGGCAGCATTTATAGAGGGGCACACGTACACGACGCCAGAAAAGACACCATATAAACACTGCGATCAGTTCCGCGAGTTCTAAGCGACAAAGGCAGAGTCCCGGTCGTCGCCGGATCCGGCCGATTCTGGCCTTATACGATTGTACGCCGTGAGCAGCGGCGACCACGGTGCCCGATGTGAAGAAAGTAAAGACGATGAGATCCCGGTCTGCGCGTTGTCGCATTCGACTTTTGTTCCATCGATCGCTTTAACAACTATTCGGAACTTGGCGCGTCTCAAAGGAATTTGACGTTTTCCAACAACATTTCCCGGCGCGACCAAATTTTCGTCCACTTGTTCCCCGGAATTAGGATTCGCGACGACGACTGCTATTTTCACGGCATCGTTTTATAAAACACGCAAGAGTTGCGCTTTCTTATTTTGTCGAACAACAATGCAGACGTTCGATCAAAACTCATCGATGCACTATTGCAACTATTGTACGATAGTCTATGTATGAGATGCGTTATTCAAAAAATAACTGGATTCAAACGGCCGACTTTTACAAATCGAAATACCTCTCGATTCGCCCGCACAAACGGCAATTAAGTTAGATTCCGGAATATAAAGTATCAACTGTTTGATACTGTTTTTGAGATCTTTATCACCTTTCAAAATAACGTTCCCGCAGTTCGTATTGTTGAAAATCGACGATAGAAAAATCTGGGTAACGAGAGCAAAAAAACGGGATGCGCGACTATGTGAAGCGCAGTTTTAATAACGTTCGAAAGTATGCAAACACTCGGAGTTTTTCTGAATTGATGAAAAATCGACAAAGATATAGCCGTAGTCGAATCGCTATATACGAATTAGATTTGACCTGCTTTGAAACTCATCTTATACCAAACCGTTCAAGTACGCGATTCAATCTTTTGGTGTAGTTTTTTACGACTCGAAGTAAAAATGTATCCGGGGGAAACTGTTTACGTTCTGCAATTAATTCTTCGGAACTTAGGGGATCAGACAAAGTACTGATTATGGGAAGATCCAAAGTTATATTGGCGAAATTACTCTCGGCGTTATTGACTCGAGGAGCACTTTTCATCTTATAAGCCAGCAGACATCTTTTTTCGACTTAAATTCACCAAGTTCCGATCCAAAAAATAGTCGAGCACGTCGAGTCGAACGCGATTTTGTGAAGAGTTATGTTTGAAAGTAAAAAACAACATTTAAATGAAAGATTTTGGCTCGGAGATTCGATCGCCTATATCCGTCGAACCACTTACCCAAAGTACGACTTAGTCACAACAATGTCAACAGACGTACGATTTTTCTTGCGTGCAAAATTGTACCACTGACATAACAAGATTATTCAGTCTCGAGCGTTTTATCGGAAAAAATTGCTTGAAAGTTATCGCACGGCAATTTGTCAAATTGTACGCGTTTTTTCTTCCGGCGACAAATGCAAAGTTCGCACTGTAACCGATGATGATGTATCACAACGCAAAAAGAGGCATTTGAATTCTAAACACCGTAAAGTGTTTGCCGACAAAACAAATACACATGCCAACGTCTGTAATTGGCGAGTACACTAAAGCGCCAGTCTCGAAACAATCGTGAGGAATGGGCCGACGAAAAATCCTGATTTTGCATCGTTCCGCCAACACTGGCAATCAATCGCGGCAAATATTTCCGGAAATCCCGTGCAGCCCTTAGGAAATATAATTTACGTAAAACACGCATGACATACGTGACCTCATGGACTTTTCTCAATAAAAGTGTGAAGGGCATGCAGATACACATGACGTGTATCACGTACACAGGCATGAATACAATGCTGAATTTGCCCATCTGTTACTGTGGCGCTGCGAGTTGTAACAGTGGCGTCGTGGAGTTTTATCTCTGGATGATGTAAGGCCGAAACTTTTTATCGCGATAACTCTCTCTGATCTCTTTTTCTTGGATTTCTGGTGACATCGATGGCAAAACCGTGCATATCGCGTTATTTTCCGACATAAATCTTTACAAAGCAAAGTTATCGCATGATTTACAGTGTGCCTCTAATCGTGATTTTATTGCAGCGCTCTTTACTCTGTATCTATTAATTTTTCGCCGCGCGAAGAACCACGTCTCGGATTCGCGATCGGCTCGATTTGTAGGGAAATCGGTTTGCGATTGGCGGCCGGAGGCGGCGCGCAAAACAAATGTGCATGCTTTGCAAAAATAATTGCGGCTACTTTGCGAGACAAATGAAGCAATTTGGGCGCGTTTGGGTTTCCGATTAATTTCGAAAATGTGCTCGAAGGGTGTAGTTGAGCATCAAAATGGGCGCTTTCGCGTAACCGTCGGCGTCGTTACGTGAGCGAGTGCGTGCCGAGGTTTACGAAAAATGGAGAGGAAAGTTCGAAAATTGGAAAATGTCACGCGATGCCGCGAGCGTATCGGGACGGACGGAATATATAGCGCGTATATGGAGTGGCGTCGTCGATAGGGCTGATTCGTCATTCGCGAGCCGCATACAAATTGCCGGGTGTATGTGCATCGCATTTCCCGGTGATATCGACGGTCGTGATATTCAATCCGCGAGTCTTGAAGCTGCTTCGTATCCCGGGGGCTCACGCACGATGGCCTATGTATGAGGAAACAAGCATGCTTCCAATAACAGAAACATGCATTTCCGGCGAACGTAAATTTTATTTACAACGTCCGAATCCCGTTTTCATTCGACGTTAGGAACTTTTTCGGCAATCGATGGGATATTTATTCGCGATCGTGCCGTTAGTCTTAACCCCGGCGGAATTTATGTTTGCTTGAAATTCAAAGGGAGGGATCGCTCGAGCGCCCGGGAAAACGCCCGGATACTTTTTAATTATTCCCGGGATAAGCGTTTCGTTATCCGTGACGTGTAACTGACATATCCTATCTCTTTCCAGTTGCCCCTCTACCATTATACACGAAATTTCACTTGCTTATTTCAATTCGCGGATGTAATGAATTTGTTGAATCACTGCGGATTTGCGGTGGGGAGCGTTGCTCGGTTGAAGAATGACAATTGAATTTTGATAAAATCTCGCAGTTGTTGTTCGGTTGGAGGAAACTTATTTGGAAGAGAAAGTTCGTTTTCATGAATTCTTATATGAATTGTTTCATTTACATTAAGCTGATAATTCGCTTGCATATTAAACGCTCGTTGCTTTCGCAATGGCAATCGTTTTAGCAAGCGCGCTGAAAAAGTGCGATTTAACGCACAATCCTTTTTAAAAGGAGCAGGGAAATACGTCAGATGAACATTTATAACGCGATTATTTTTATGTTAAACCGCAAGCACGAGAAATTTCAGTGCGTTTTCTTTACCTTTTACCGCAGCATTGTGTATTGATAGTGTTTTGCTTCGTACAAATTAAATCTCGTCCTAAGAAGTAAGCCGACATAGAAGCATCGAGTAACATGAGGAACATGTTTTTTAAAAAGATTACACTGGTTCGTTGATGGAACGATGTTAAATTACCTCGTTATATTTTGATACAGCAACTTTAATATCACTGTCATATGGCAAACTAAGGTCGACATTAATGTATTTTTTACCTACTGTAAACGAGATTTGTGTTTAACTCTTTAATGCAAATTAAAGATTCAGCTCGCTACTCCTAAACTGATTCTTATAACTGAAAAACAGGTGTCTCACTGGTGTTTCATTTTGAAACATTGAAACTTCTTCGGCGTCTTTTAGGTAAAACTTCTGTTTTGAGTCTACGATATCAAAGTGTTTCAAAATGAGACACTTGTTTTTGTTAGTGCAGAGATGTCATTTTCATCATGTAAAAGGAAGTGTTTACTTTGTTAATGGAACTCTTGCAAGACAAAAAGTCTGGAATTTAGAAAAAAAGTTAAAACACCGATTCCACCGGATTGTTTTGGATCTCACGTTACATTTACCGATCGATCGTCGACAGTAGAAGAGACTGGACTAGAGTTGCTCGGTAAAAAATGGCTTTTTATCCATAAACGGCAATGAGGAAAACCAGTCGGCACAAAATCGGCAAAACGGTAGAACTGCTTTTCGTGTCGCGGAAAAGCAAGAAGTATCCGGAGAAAAAGAAGACGAGACGAAGAAGGAGAGCACCCGGTCGAGTGGGAGCGCCAAGAGATCGATAGATCGGTAAGAGAACCACTTAGATTGGTGCCCAGCAGTCTACCTGTTTACTTGTACATACGTTGGTAGGTAAGTAAGTGCCGTATACACGTGCTTCCCTTCCAGTCGCACGCGTACCGCTTCTCCCACTACACATTCCGACGTGTAGTATCACCGTATGGATAGAAGCATGCAGAATGAATACGAAAAATATTCCTGCATTTTCAATTGTTCAATTTCACAAATGTACATTTCTTTATAAATAAAAAAAATATTATTTTGCGTTCCATTTCTTAGACGTGTATTTTAATAAGTCCATTTAATTTCAGGACGAACAATGTAACAGTTGCTTTCAATATTTCAAGTTGACTTATTTTCAGTTGCAGAAGTCATTTATAGAATACCTGTATTTCGAGATGCTTTTCAACAGAAGTCGGTTTTCGTATAGTTTAATGCGATAAAATTTGATGTAAATTATTACGTGAAGCTCTATGCTAAATATTACTGCGTTATTGAAATGAGGATGTATTTTAGGTGGTTTCGGTAGGACAAGGTTTATTATACCAATCAAATATTTTATAATGTTAATTTGTTTAAATAAAGAAAACCCACAGTTTTATTAAATATGTTTTTCTTAATAAAATTGAAAATTTAATCATTTACATTTTAATTGTGTTTGTGTTAGATTTCTTTATTTTGTTTCGTTTTGTGCTATACAAATATTTTGTTACATTTTTATGATTTTGTTCATTATTTATCAGTCACATATTTTCAATACTGAACGCTAAATTCTTCTCTCCTTGCAATCTATCGTTGCTTTGTTTTATAAAATATTGATTAGATAATTTTTACCCGATAAATCTTAATTGAATTACGTGTAAACAAAATGTTCTTAATAAAATACAAGTTCTGTTAAGAACATATTATTAGCCGAGGGACTTCATATTCTGTAGACTTGATATTTTGGCAAATAAAAATAACCAGCATGTGCGTTTACATTCATTTTTTAAAGCTTAATCTTTTTTACCTTTTTGTTGAATCGCCCTTAAAAGCATAGTATCGGAAAATGAGTTGTTATGCGTTTTTAAAATTCGAGTTTCAAATTGAAACAGTTTTCAGTTTTTTTGGTTTGTAAAATATGATATCTTGGATTGTGTAACACATTTTTAAAGGTAATAGGTTTGTAGGTATCAATAACGAATGCAGACAATTCTCCTTTCTGAAACCATTATTCCAAATGTGGATTAATATTTACTCGTTTTTTATTTGTGTCTAATTAATGTGTAATGCACATTAACGGCCAAGACCTTCGGTAGATGATATGTTTTTAGTTTTTAAATAACTTTACAATTTTTTCAGTTTGTTCCGTACAATTACTTGTACATTAATTATTCTGGGGCCCCGAAGAAGAATGCATTACAAAACCAATATTTAGGTTCTATTTTAGGCCTAGTCCTGGATGAAAATAGGTAAACGATAATGATTCTGAAGAAACTTAAAGAACCACCGATATTTATAAATACTTTTAAAACTTATTTCACCCGGAAACGGAGTTTTTCTCTGCCTCAACTGTTTTCGCAACGTAAAACTATTTCTGAATGAATGAATTTTCGGAGGAAAATTGTCTCGACGGTTCGTAACAATATGCTTTATATACTTGTTATCAAATTATTTATAACAAACATAATACTTTATTACCCCAAATAAACTAATTCACGTTTATCGAAACGACTATTCCCTGATCTATTCTTCAATAAACAAACAGCGTAAAATTAATGTCGTCATTATTCATGAGCAAACGTAATATCATCTCCTTCGGCAGAGAAACCGCTAATGCATTATGAATTTCCGATTCGTTGCAAATCGTTTAATATTTTAGGCAACTTGAAATATTCAGTACACTTGATTCGAACTCAGACCCGACGCCGCGTATCGATGGCAATCGGTTGGCGTACGTCGATATAAATCGATCGACAGAAACATTGACATTACGCGCGCAATCGTTGAACCTTACGTACAACGTTCGTTACTGCGCGTATTTTTGAAGCATTTTTTCCTGTCGCCGCATTTGCGCATGCAGATTACGCGAATAAGCCCCTCATTGCTATTCCCCCAATCTTTTCGAATCGTAAATTCCAGCTGAATGAGTGTCGAACTCGCGCACGAGAATCAAAGCGGAAGAGCGCGGCGCGAGCGACTTTAGTGTTTTTCTATTTTTGTGTCACGATGCGAGAAGCGGCTTAAAAAGGGTCTTAGGTGATAATAAACTCGGAAACGCGTGGTCTACGTAAAAATAATCGTAGCCGCTATATATGTGCCATCTTCGGGCGGCATATATGGGTCAGATATATTCTCACGCGTCGCGCATATCACGTCCACAATTAACATAAATAAAATGGCGCCTCGCGATAAATTCGCAATAGTTGTGCACGTGCAATTGCATTAATTAATAACTTCCGCAACTGTGCCACGAATTGTACATAATGAAATAAAAATTGCTCGTGTCACGCATCATACCGGTCGAATATATATTGCGACTTTGCATGGCATTACAACAAACGGTTGCCTTAGCCGAAATAAGTCGCGTTACATATTTATAATAACGATACAGTTAGTTATGCGCACGAGAAAAAGATCGGTTAGCTATAATGCGAAAACGTTGACAAACGGCAGCTACGCTCGCGGTAATTGCATATATATAAATATATATTGTACGGCGTGCATATAGCGCGCACAAAGAACGCATATTTTCCTTTTTACATGGGTGGCGCATTTCGATCGGGGCGGTTCGTTGATCCGCAGCGCAAAAGCGGTCCGCCAGCCATTCTTACAGTTGCCGCTGTGACTAAACCAGACGAGCAGGAGGGGGCCGAGACGTCAATTATAAAGCCTTAATCGGAAACCCGTCCTTACTTCTGTTGGCTTATATGCAACCGTACGCAACGCGCGACGGAGAGGCGTAGCGGCGACAGCGACAGCGACAATGTGAATAGGAAAATCGGCTCGGGTAGGGCCAACTCAAATTTGATCGTTCGCGCGCGCGCACGGGCCCCGGTCTAAAATAAGCCGCTCGTTTGTCCCGTAAACATTATATTCGGCGCGCGCAAACGCGCCGACGTTATCCGGCCGAAACGTCTTTGCGGATTATTCCGGCGGCGCCGATATAACTTGGCCGATTTTTCGCGGCGACCGAAAAATGTGCATTTGTCGAGCGCGCACGGTAATCGCCGCGTAATCCCGAAAAACAACGAGCGACATTAAATCCGGCGGCAATTTGAAATTAAAATGATTCGAAATGTTTGTTCCGTGGGGCGCGCGGAAAAAACCCGTGATCCGATTGGTCGGACCTCGCGCGGGAAATCATATTAAGCGAATGACGGCACTGAACGGCGCGCCGAGTTTTCGATGCCGGACCCGTCGATGGCTTTTCTGTCGACTTTCCATTTACGCTAAGTAGGTTGTCCCGCTCGCATTTGCCGCAAGACGCAATAGCACTTGCGACTTGCGTTTCCTTATATTGCAGTGTTTATCGCAGTCACGTGTGTAGTCAAATGCTTCGCCGAGGAGCGGCAAGTCGCGTTATTACGCTATTCGATGATAAAGCGTCACGTTCCGCGAGTTCGGCGGAACATTTGATGCCGACGAGGTGTAACGAGTGGCAAAACTGCAATTGACTGATTTCATTAGTCGAGCGAGTTTAGACTTGTAATCACGTTGGCGTGATAAAGTTTGACAAGTCTAATTTGTGATTATCTTTGCTAAGTAGGCGCGGGAAGGGATCATTTGGAATTTCATAATGAAGTATTAGAAATCGTGCCTACGGAGCGAGCAGAGCCATTGATCGAATTACATCACCTTTCAGTCTGCACTATTTTCTCTCGCGCACTAACGAATTGCTATCAGAACTAATTGATGTCAATTATTGTCTACGATGCGCGCTCCTGACGTATACTTCTCGCACAAAGAGAATAAACGAGAGCACAAGCAAGTGCACTTATATATATGCGCTTTTCGATTGCATTAGGTGCAGACGAAACCGGATGTGATGTATGTAATTTGTCATCGGACGCGCCGAAGTATAAGTTATGACAAGAAGAATTTGAATAATGATTACCAGATTCGGCGATGATATTTATATGGTGTGAGCGGCCTAACGAAATTTCGACTTGCGCGCCGAGATAAATCTATTTTTGATAACGAGTTTACAAAGCGTATCGTTACAAAATTATTGTATTACTGCGAGCGGTTGGGTGGATTTTTTATTACTTCAATAAATGGTCGAAAAGCGATTCTGGTACATTATTGTGTCGTTTTTTCTGTAAGCGTTAATTAAATTATTTGTGTTTTACCGATTTTTCAGATTATCGGATTTCATCCGCGCGTGACTATAATTTAGCTGATGGATATTTACAAAAACGATATTCCATGGTTCAAATTTTTGTTTTAGTTTATAAACAATTTATTGTAGTTTATATGCTTCATGTAAATTGCTTGTAAATACATCGTTTTCAAACATCATGGTTTAAAAAATTAATAGTTTAGTGTGAAAGTTAAAACGACAAGTACGCTACGTCCATTTGTCAACTTTTTATAATTTCAATCATTTTCACGAAAGCTACTAAAATCGAAAGGCGAAATATATAAGTCTACATTTTGTGAAAAATATCTCGACGAATAAATTTACGTGTTCCGATAATGGAACAATTCACGTTTCCATTCAACTTGTTTTTACTGAAAAAAGCTTTTAACTATATTTTATTAATATCTCGGGCGAAAGTTTATTTTAAGACTGAAATATAGTTGAAATATTTCACCATTTTTTACGGATCCTTCTAAAATATAACAGCAACTTTTCAACTGTATAGAATTTTACTTCGCATCTTTCATAGGAGGATTTTACTTGGCGTATCATAATTTATTGATCTCTTTGAGAAGAAAAGTTATAAAACCGCATAAGAATTTATAATAGTGTAACGATATTCCCGAATGTATTCGTTCTAACTCCACGAGCAGATTTATATTTCATTATCCCTCAAACGCACACAATGATGTAAGAACTTCCATTTCGTTTAATTGAACGGTCTGCTGCATCAAAAGGATGTTGAACCGTACGAACTGCTACCGCATAATTGCCTGCAAATGTTAGTATTATTGTTTGAAAATTAGCAGCCGAATTATTGTATTCACTTTCGGACAGACTCATGAACAATTACAACTTCTCATGTAAATCACTTGTAAATCAGC
Source organism: Ceratoteleas bidentatus (assembly GCA_022817645.1). Classification (NCBI taxonomy): domain Eukaryota; kingdom Metazoa; phylum Arthropoda; class Insecta; order Hymenoptera; family Scelionidae; genus Ceratoteleas; species Ceratoteleas bidentatus. The sequence continues at coordinate 7,964 of JABFPB010002961.1, read as the reverse complement.
GGCGCGAAGCTAATTTTGTTAGCAACCAAAATTGAAATACTTTGTCCAAATAATTATAAACAACGTCCGCGTGACATTATGACGCAATAATACCCTCCATCGCACTTCTTGTAATCATAATAGTACTGCAATTTGCACTACAATTAGCGCCCCGAGTCTCGGAATTGGGCCTATTTCATCACCTTTTAAATTATTCCGATTAAAGCGCCGCTGTTGCAATAACGATTGTAATTACCGTAACGACGCCGCAACTGCGAATCAGTTCAATTCGATTTCCTTGCCGCCGTCAAATGGGACAAAAAATCTATTTAACTGTTTTTGACAATCGGTTATCACGGCGGCGACAAATACGGAATCTGGTTACCTATCGTCTTGCTTCAAATTGAATTTTTCTCAGCAATGGAGATAAAGTAGTCATATTGTGATTGTGATATGTTAATTGTCTCTCTATACATGAAAAACATAAGTAATTAGACACTTTTGTCATGTGCTTATGTAATTTCCATGCATTTTACAATCGGGAATCAATTGCAGCGCCCCCTGGCGCAGTCAAAAAACGGAATTCTCTTAGCCGTGAAATGATCAGGGTACAATGACGAGACTTATCAAATACTTCACATTTATCAAATATTTCTTGCCGTCGATTCGAGTACAAAGATTTGTTCGTGTTGGCGCACACACGTGCCAGAGTATGTGTTCAGTGCCGAGATGTATGAGGGGTAATTTTCGGGGCGAGGGGGCGGGGGAAGCTGCGCTATGCTCGTTCGTAAGTACGCGAGGCACGTACCGTCTCGTGTCCATACCCAGACAAGCCCAAAGATACGACGCTCTATATATCTAGTAAGTGGACGATACGTATATGCACATGTGTTACTTATGCACACATACGTATGTCCGTGCAGCAGAGGCCAAACAGTTTTGCACTTTGCAGTCTTCGTATAATCATATTTTAGTTTTTTGGTTTTTTTTGAAAACTGTTTTACGGTTTACAAATTTATGTCGTTCGTTTAATGTTAATTTCGGGGTAATTAAACTACTTGCAGCGTGGTTCTGATTAGTGATGGCGCGACTCATTACGCTGAATTAGCTTGGAAGAGGAAGATTTCGCGAAAGAAGAGAAATGAAAGCGACACAACATTTTTTCGGATTAGTGAGTTAACAAGCAATTTATGCGTCAAAACCTAATTTTTATCGACTTTCTGTCAAAAGGTTTACTTCAATCGCAGGAGATCTGGAAAAATGTTTTTGCCGCTTGATCGTTGTGACAGTTAAATCTGTATAATATTTGTTTTTAATCGAAGTAAATTTGGGATGTTTTGCTTTGATAACGTATATTAATCAGGGAGTGAGTCATATCAGCTGAATACAGATGTACAACGGGTAGAGCGGGTAATGTACGAAAATATTGCAGTTTCACTTGCGCGTCATTGGGCTGCATTTTTGGTAAAGGAAAAATCAATTACGTTAATTTCGAACTAAAAATTGATGACATTGATATGTGAAAATAATTTATACTCCAAAATAGGAAGGACATTTGACGGATCCGCTTTTTTAACGCTTCCAATTTAGTGACATTGAATGTTCTGATGAAAATCGATATGTTTCAAGCGAATTCGCGTGAAAAACAAATCTGGATTTGGTTTTGTCACTTTTAGACTATACCGAGACTGTTTTTAGACTATAAAGAGTCTGACATCAGTCTGAATACAGTTAAGGGGAGATTTGTCTTTCTTTTCACTTAGAAGTGGTATAGTTATGCTCCTTTTTATCTGATAAAAAAAATATAAAGACACCATAAATCTCTCAAAATAAGTTTGAATAACGAGAAACCAATATACATTTAAATATTAAATATTTAATAAATACATTTAAGTATTAAGGAGGTTGGCTTATGAGATCATTTCCAGCAATTTGGTTTATTTAAACTTAAAAAAAGCTTTTGAAAAGATAATAAATAAGGATATTCCTTGTAAGAATACATTTTAGTAAAGTATGTCAAATAGTATGCCTCTTAAATTAAGATTATTAAGTCTTAAGTCTTACAAAATATTCCAGAAATGCCAAGGAGATCAAATTCATAGTACTTTTAGGAATAGAAGCAAGGAGTAATTTCCTAAAATTTGGTTAATTTTGACTGCACCATTTTTGAGAAAATTAATTTTGAACTTGCCATAAGAAGGCATGGAGATTATACCAAAATGATCTAGTTCGCCATTAGAAAACGATGTACTTAAATTCAACCAAATTTTGGGGAATTGTTCCTCATAATAAGTTTCAAGCTGGCATAAAATTTTAGCCCCCTTTCATTTCTTTTAAGAAATATAAGCCAACTTCCATAAATAAATACGTATAAGTACGTATACAGAAAAAATATATCGTCGAGAACAATAATTTTACGATTATATAATTAAAAAATAATAATTATAATTAAAAACTCATAATTACAAACCACAGTATGTGTTCTTAACTTAAAATCACATTGATTAGGCTACATTTCTGGATATTTCCAGAGACATATTTTCCCACACAGGAATCAGATTTCAAAGCGTCCGTCTCCTCATTTATAAGTTTCAAGCGTAAATATAAACCGTAGATTAATTAAATTAGTACAACCCAACTGTTTCATTTTTTTAATTTAAATCAATAAAATGAATTACAATTTAAGAAAAAAAAACATCTTATTTCTCATGACATGCAAAAAAAGCTTACATTGAAACATTCAGCGAATCATCAAAAATGTTTGCTAAACTTGCGTAATTTGTCAAAAAAATGAACTCAAACGTCGTTGTTGTGCCACAAAAATTGCACTATTTTTTTCACATACGATCATTGTCAATCCAAAATTCAGTACACTCCGCATAAATTGCGAACCGTCATTGCCCTGCCAAATAAAACAATCCATAACTCCAGCGCAACTCTCGCAAATACCCCGGTCCTCCCAATTCCCTTTCCGCCGTGCAATTTGGATGCGCCCAATTGCGAAGCATTTACACGCCGACGCCTCGTCCTAAAATGTTTTTCAATTAGCCCGACACTTTCCAGCGGATCACGACGGATGACCCGCTCGGAATTGCACGCAAAGACAGCCTCTGCCTCCAGATAAGGCGCAAAATTTCGTTGAACCGGCGTTCGCGCGACAATTGGCCAATTGACCAAAAATACCCAAACGAGGGCTTAATTCCTCAATTCCGGTAATTTTTGCTGCTTTTTTTCGTGCCGACGTTCAATGAGGCCGCAGACTGCGAGGATTAATGGGCTGAATTGAATCAATCACCAAAGCCGTATTTCTCGTCAGATAAGAGGCATTTAGCTCGGGTGCGCGAAAATAGCGTAACTGTCGGCAAAGCTCCCGCGCACAATAACAAGATAACAACGCGCGAAAACTCGAGCCCGGATGAGCTGGGCCCCCCCGCCCGAGTTTCGAACTCGCGTTCTCGAGGACGTCGCGTGCACGCTCGCCTCGCGCAGGTGACTCTGCTCTACGTGCGACACGTATGTGTTGCGCGCGCGGTGCATCAAAGTTTAACTTGCAAGCGCTCTCTCGCCACGTTGGGCGCCATAAATCACGCGGGAAGCCGGCTCGTCTTCTTACCCCCGAGAGATGTCGTCACGGAGTCCGACGCTTAATCCGCGCGTCGCACTCATGGATCGCAGGTGTCGGTGTCATTCGAGCGCACGCGAGAAGCCTCCTTCGATTCATTAACCCCGCGTAACCCCGCGCCAATGCACGTTTTACACATCCGATTTGATTTAATGGGGTTATTTCTTAGTTATAGACGCTCGTTTGTCCGCCCCGAGAAATCCCGGGGCGGAATTGAGTTAAGGGGTTACCTCCACTCAGGATCGACGTTTTTACATTATTTTTGGAATTTTTTTCTCCAAAACTGATATGCGTATAAAAAAACAAATTAGTACGTTAGAAAGATCTGTATTTCGGTTTCATTTTACATTTTTTTCAAAACAATTTTTTTTAATTGGCGGAGAAATAGCCATTTTCCAGGAGCACCTCTCAGCGGAAGGGGTTTGCGGTGGACACGATAACTCGTGACCCGCTTATCTAAAACAAAAAACAATAATGGGTATCGAAAATATATTTAAAAAACTTGCCCTTGAACGAAGGAAATTGAAATGTATAGATTCAAAACAAAATGGCGGCTGTCTGAAAATGAAGGTCACTTTTTTACTTAAAATTTGGCTGTTTTAGCGTGCAAAAAATAGTAATTTTTAATAGAAATGAAATTCCTTCGTTCAAGGGCACCAAAATTTAATTTGCAAGAAGTACTTTCCAATGGTGACATTTTTGAAAAATCGATTTTTTCAAAATTTCTGAGTGGAGGTAACCCCTTAGGACTGATTGTACATTAAAAAAAAGTTCTAAATAAAAAACTAAAAAAAGATTGGTAAAAATTGTTATTAATTTCTCCGATTCTGAAATTGCTTTTTCGTCACTCGGGCACGAAAGCACACACTTTGCTCCCTAATTTTAGGGAGCAAAGTCAAGTTTTATTCCCTAGGAAGCATAGTAGGGAGCAAAGTAGGCACTTTGTTCCGGACTTTTCTTCCCAAGGGAGCAAAATACCTACTTTGCTCGGGGGAGGGCAAAGGAGCAAAGTACCTACTTTGCTCCCTACTTTTCCTCCCTACTGAAAATATAAATTTCGAAATTTCAAGTTTTCAAATTTTTCAAAAATTGTAAAATTTTTCAAAATTTTCAAAATTTTTCAAAAATTTCAAAATTTTACAAAAATTTCAAAATTTTTCAAAAATTGTCAAATTTTTCAAAATTTTTTAAATTTTTCAAAAATTTTAAAATTTTTCGAAAATTTTTTAAATTTTTCAAAAATTTTAAAATTTTTCGAAAATTTAAAAATTGTACAAAAATTTTGTAATTTTTTTAAAACTCTGTGGCTGTTTCTACTGATGTGACACATAGGGGTATCTTGAAAAAAAAAACAACCAAAAACATTCAGAATTCCATCAGAAGACCTCCAGAGAACCATCAGAAAACCGTCGGAAAACCTTCCAAATACCTTCGAAAAACCTTCGGAAATCCTTCGGAAAACAATCGGAAAACAATCGGAAAACAATCGGAAAACCTTCGGAAAAGTGTCAAACCACCTTCAGAAATCCTTCAGATAACCTTGAGGTAACCATCAGATTATCGTCAGAAATGGATCAGAAATGGATCAGAAATGGATCAGAAATGGATCAGAAAAGGATCTAAAATGAATCAGAAGTGGATCAGATATGGATCCAAATGGATCAGAAATGGATCAGAAAGGCATCAGAAAACTGACAGAAAAAGGTCAGACAAAGGCGGTACGAAAAAATTGGGTGTCCGAATGTTTTACAATTTAAGTTGTGCTTCGAACATAAGCATTAAATGCGCTATTTGATATGATAATTAGTTTAGCGTTAGCTACCGTAGTACTTTTTTTATGGTTGATAGAAGTCGGAAAGCAGGAAAACATATACCGAAAAATACATGTGTGATGTTTGTTATTATGCAAATTTTTCTTCGAAATATCTATATTCAAAACAATCTATATAGCCTACGTCACTTTCGAAGAGCCACAGAATCATATATGTTAAATGGATTTTGATTCAAGAGCATAGTTTTTGCGTGATGCTCGGACACACAAACAAACAAACAAACAAACAAACAAACAGCAAACTAACAAACAAATATTTTTTGTAATTATATAAATTTCTATCTATATAAAATCCTTTCTAATATATAATTAGGAAGGATTTTTTAAAAACGAGGGTCTAGAAAAAGCGTTTTTAATTAAACAAAATATTTAACTTTTTTTTATCTCGGGGGGCTCCGCCCCTCGAACCCCCCGCCGGGTCTTCGCCCCTGGGTCCCACCGGGGCTTCGCCCCTGGACTCCGCCCAAGAGGTATATTTTTCGAATCTTTGATATTCGAGTTTTATTCCAATTTTTATCCATGCGATTATGAACTTTAACCAAATCTAAGTAAAATATCGTAAAAAAATTTCAGGGTTATTAAAGTTATACCCGTCCCCTTTGAACGGGTATAACTTTGGTATTTTTCATCGGATCGACTTGAACTTTTGCGGATTTTGAACCTTAAGATTCGCACTTTAAACTTAGCTAATATAAAAAAATTGATATTTTTTACCCTCACAAGTGTATGTACCCCCTTAAAGTAAAATGACTATATTCTTTATAGGTTATAATTCAAACACGTACAAGTGTTTTACAAAGAAATGTTTTAAATTAAAACAATTTAAGCGTTTTGCATAAGATTTAACGCGGAAGCATACACAACGCATAAAAGTGTTTTAAAATCGTGGAAAAATGTGTTTAAAAATAAAACACTTGTTTTTAAAAGCATATTTTGTATTTACCTTCAATCTGCAATGCCTGCCCCGTAAAATTGGCCATTTAAATCATCCTGCTTCTAATACTTCTTCTAATACTGAATTTCCCATCTCAAAGATCCGTAGGTATAGCAGTATTAGGGCTGTAGTACCTTAATACCGTAAGGAGCATGCTAGCCGAGCGGAGCGCGCTTCTATGAAATCGGATTTTACTATTAAGAATAAAAAAAAATATGTTCTACACATTCCAAAGTATCTTTTAAGCACAAAAAATAAAAATCGATTTTTTCAAAACCGCAAAGGTGTTATACCCTCTTAAGACGTTTTTTGTAATAACTGACGTTTTCTGAAAAATACACTTCTTTTTCTAGTGATTTTACTCAGTGTAAATTTCCTAATTTACTTATGAAATTTTCTGTTTCAACTTTACTAGTATCAATTAATGTTGATCAATTACTTAAATGAAAGGAATTACATCATAACAGTCTTACTTTTAAACCCAGTAAAAACGTTCCAATGCAAAACAGCTTAACAAACATTGAACCATCCACAGTTTTCTCTTAAACACTTTTCCCCCTCCTTTCCGGCATCACCTTTCTCCTACTGCCACGCCATTACACGAAATAAAATTATAATCCTAGCTCCCGTGCACCCGACCATCTTGAAATCTCACCCATTCCTCTCGCTCCCAATCCCAATTCCAATCCTTCCCTCAATCCTCGCCGTCCACGAGCGAGGCCACGCGTCTAATTAAGGGCTAAACGCGCGCCGCTTAAAAGCCAGGCTCCGCGTTTCGCAACCTCCGCCGAGGAGCGCATCTCGCGCTTGCTCCCCCGACTTGTTTCTCACGATTAGACGTCGCAACTGGCTCGCCGCAAAGTGCAACATCGTTTATGGTTTGCCGGAGTAACGGCGAAGAAACGTTAAACGGCAAATGACGCGTGATTACCTCTGTATGCAGATGCGCGAAAAGACGGGGACGAAAGTTTGGCGAGCGCGATTTCTAAGCGGAAAAAACGCCGGACGGTTTCAGTTTGCAGTTAAGCACGCCTAATTGAAACAATGGAACGAAGCGTTGGCGCAACGGGTAACTCGCGGGCGAAGTAAAAGCGAACGGCGACGGGACAGCTCGACGAATTTACGGTTTTAATTAAGTCGTGCGGTCACGTTCGTCTTTTCAGCATCGGGTAATCGTTCGCAAGAAAATTGGCTAAACTTCGCCTCGGTACAAATAATCCAAACGAGTCATTATGCCTGATAATCGTCGCAGTTGGCTTGCTTCTTAACTCTCTAATTAATCAGCGTTCGGCGACGGGGACAGTTTGACAGTTTCTAGCTTCCCATGTAAAGGCAAGGGAATCCTGCACAAAAAAACGGAAGTAATAGATTGCTACCTGAATTATTGTTTTTTTAAAGAGGTAATTTGATTCAGACGTTTTTTATTGTTTCATTCACAATAAAACCATCAATAATAGTAACTTAAGGACTTTCAAACTAAAAATTAAGATTAAGACTAATATTTTTACGTAGAATGACAAATATAGTATGTTGTTATGCTAGGCGCGAAAACGGAACTTTTCAGGGCGAGTGGGAGTTGCCAAACCCGAGCCGTAGGC
>JABFPB010002960.1:0-18425 GCA_022817645.1 Ceratoteleas bidentatus | reverse complement strand
TGTTCATTAGTTTTTAGTTTTGGTTTGTGAAAGTTTGATGAACTGCTCATTGATTTTTAATGTCGAACAAGTATTGACGATAAGTGATGAACTGTTCGTTAATTTTTTATGTTTTTTTCTCCGTGTGACTTCTAAAAAATTAAATTTACATTACTATCTCGTTTCTTCAGGTAATGTAATCTAAGAATGCTGATTTCTGAACTTGCACACAGTTTTCAAAATTATGAACAGAATGAAAATGCATGATACATTATTCTAGTTTTTCCAGGTGCTCTGATTAAAAATGTTATATTTTTCTTGATAGACAACGCACGTATGGTTTTGATGAATACATGGATGCTTACAATGTTAGTAACATTTAGCACGTTGCTATTACTGTTCTACTGAATTAAACAGTCAGTCCTCTAGGCATCACACTGTTAAATGCTAATCTTCGCAAATGATCACGATAATGCGATTATTACTTCATTGCCCTTGCATTACTGAATCTATTTTTTCTACTTATTATTCTCAGGTATTATCATCTTACGGATCACTGCTTGCTCTTTTCATCTGTTGATGAAGTAACGTGCTTATCACATTGTCGTTTTATCTCTAGCAGTGTGTGATGAAAGGTTTCAGTTGAAAATCAGAAAATCAGTAAAAAGTATGCCTTTGTAGAAAATATAAAAAGATAATCTGAATTATCTTTTTATATTTTCGTCTGAATAGAATACCGAAATTAATGTAATGAAATTGTAATTAACTTTTAATTTGTTTACTTTTAATTAATTATTAAATTATTGTGGTTAATTTTTAAATCTACAATTGTGAATTATATTATACACGTAATTTTATAAAAAATAAAATTTATAAACAATTTTAGAATAAAAAATGTGAATGATTCTACTCCTCTTCAACATTTCCACTTAAAATTCAACTTTACCTTCTACAATATTTTTTTAAACAATAAAATAAAAAACGGAATACTTATTTCAACACGTTCATCGCATTTACCTGAACAAACGAAAGGATTTCATTAAGTAACCCGAGTGCCTGATTATCGCCCGTTTACTTTTCCATTGGAGGATTTTCATTAAACCTCCACTGTATAACCTTGCAGATTAAAGGATCTGCGCTTAAACAAGTGCGAAAAAATGAGATTATGTAAATTTTACGGCGGAGCGCCGTGCTGTTTTGCCTTAATGAGGCGAGAAATTGCTCTTAATCGTCGAAACGTGTCACAATTTGTCATCAAATCGCGCTCCTTGATTTACCAGCCGCGCTTTCCGTGTGCACGATATACCCACGTAAACTGCGGGACCTTGAAACGTCACACTTTCTGTCAACCGGGTTAACCGTAATAGGGTTCCGCTCGTGTTGATTTAACGGCGTTCCGCCGCAGAAGCGAACGTTTGTTTTACATAAACGACTCGAGCGGTTAACAAATAAATCGTAACCGGATACTTTGTCTCGAATAAATTCGTATTGCATGTTAATTGAACGATCGGCCGGTCGGGAAAAAAGTAGGTTAATTTATACTCAGTATTTGATGACGCCATGACACTTTTCTTTCATTATTTATATGCGACAAGAAAATAATCTCAACAAGTTTTGCAATTAATCAGCCGAGCGATTACTTTTACACAGCTTCATGTCCTGTCGGACGGTTTTTGTACGCTCTTTGTATCGTGTTATTAGTTTGCATACAAAGAGTACGAATGAAAGGCGCAGATTTCGTCGCCAGCGAAACGTTCTGCGATTTAATTGAACCCCGAGAAAACGTATCATTTCAGGCGTGAGTTATGTTCTGCATGCAGTGACATAAGGCGATCGACCACAAGCATTTCGTTACAATGTTCCTGTTGAAAACCTAATGTCAATGTCTCGTTGAACAAGTTCCGTGAAATAATAAATACTACGTGCGAGGTCAGTATCAAGTGTAGAGAAATCCAACCGCAGTAACCGGTTCGCGTCAGTATTTTCAACTAGTTACATTTTTACAGGCTGTGCGCGCACAATTTTCGAGAAAAACATTTTCTATTTTAACTTTTGTGGGAAAACATCGAAACACCACATAGCAATTTAAGTGGTAAGGATTTTCAATCTTAAAATTAAAGATTAAAGTCTTAATATAAAAAAATAGAAAAAAAATTCTGTATTAACTTTTACGAGAAAATATCAAAACAGCATAATAACTTCAGTTCTAAGGTTTTTTGAATCTTGAAATTAAATTTAAAATTCTTATAAATACGACATTGTTTTGATCTCATAAAATCTAAATTTAAGATCTGATAATTGTGTTAGAACAAAATTGATTTATATACCTGTTTGTTACATTGTAGACACGAAGAAAAACACACGATTTTACGGAAAAATAAAATTAACATTTCAAAAGTTGTGTACTTCTCCGTCGATTTACGATTTTCATTGTTGTTAAAGTGTTGGACGGAAAAAAGTGTATAAAGAATCGCAAACAAGCTCGTTTCATCTCGGCGGTGCTATTTTTGTTAAATAATACCGCCAGTAAAAATATACACTTTTTCATCCACCAGTTTACTATTATGACTCCGCCGCTAAAGACTTTGTCAGCGATCTAAGCCGATTTTTTAATTGCCGCAAGAAATTTCACGGCTGTCAATTCATCTCGGATAATGGCTAATACGGCGCGGGAAAAAATGTCTGCGTCTAAATCCCTCGTGCAGTACAATCAATGTAACCGTGAACTTGTTGGTTTATGAAAAGTCTTGTGAAATTACATCATCTCGATCGAAACCACAAGAAACGTCACCTTCTAACGCAGTCCACAATTGAAACTAAAAAGTGGTTTGAATGCTGCGACATTAGACGTGTGAAACTGAAGTACTTCTGTGTTATTTCAAGGTGTGAGATTCGAATAGAATGACCAGTTAATTTATCCAAAATTGTAGAATCACTAACGCTTTGAAGTTTTACAAAAACTTTCTTTTTTCTTCTTAGGAATGTATTTTCTTATCTCTTTCTACATTTTGTCTCCAACTAAATGCTAACATAGTATGAGACAGTATATGGAACCTTAAAAAAAAACATATGAACATATGAGGGTATTTATAAGGTCATATATTAATTCGACGTTTCCAGATATAATAATTTTTAAGGATCCATATATGGCCATATAAGTTTTCCAATGCTCCATACATTTAAACAATTATCTTTTGTCAAAACATTTTTTCTTGCACCATACCAAATTGAGTTTCGGCAAAGACGTCAGCAACTTGACTTTACTGTTAGGAAACGATTGAAAAAAAGGTCAAAACTTCAACACTGGGTCGCGTAGTGCCAAATCAAACCCCGCCACTTTCGCCTCCATAAACATACTGAAACGAGCGCACGTTCTCCTGCTGACAATGTTAAACACCCGAGGAGAATTTACGTGACTGAGTCGACGCGCGTAATGGCACGCGAAACTGCTCGACGCTACCGAGCGCCTGTCACTCGGATGGCGCGAGAAATAGGAACCGGCGGATTGGCAGCGATCATCGTACGCAAATCGGTTTCATCGGAGAGAAAAAAGGCCTAAAAGCTGCGAAGAGTCGGCGCCAGGACTGCCGCTTACGCAATCAGCCGCATTGCTCGACGCTTATATAATTACGACAATTTCAATAACGATCTTTGTTGCCGCGATTCAAGTAAAAGTTGTCACGCTGAGTTATTCGAATTGCCGTGGAAAAGGCTCGCCGCTTAGAAGCGTTTCAGCAAGGGAAGGACGAGCGCTGCGAAATTCATTAGACTACGCTGCCTTCGACCTTCTCGATCGCGATAGTAGATTGACCGATCTGAGAATGATCGAATATTACCCTGTAAAATATTTCATTAAAGTTAACCCTATGAAAAAATGGCATATGAGTTCTCATTTGTGAAATTGAAGTCTCAAATGATTTCTCATATGTGACATTGAAATCTCAAATGATTTCTCATATGTGAAATTGAAATCTCATATGATTCTCATATGTGAATTTGAAATCACTTAAGACTCATATGAGAAATAATTTGAAATCCCAAATGAGAAATCATATGAGATCTCACATCTCACGTTTCTATTATAATTCCGTTTCCTGAAATGTTGGCTTATTCCAGATAAATATTTACCTATTTCAGGTTAATTTTACTGACTACTGCTAAAAAGTTGGCTTAGAAGAAGTAAACAACGCCAATGTTTTTTCGTGTTAGATTTAATTGATTCTCGGCTACTGCGTAATGAAAAATTCCACATTTGAGGGTTGGAGTTTATTTTTTTAAATAGAACGTATTATTTGCACAATGATATTTGCAGGTTGCTTTGCCTATTGTTATTGCATAGAATGTCGATATATTCTGGATTACCATTGATCTGTCATTTTTGCATCGTTTGCATCATAAAAGTTATTAATGTTGACACTTCAAGACTTAAAAAATGTTTTTGAGCATTCATTTTTTCATTGCAACCTCTCATTGCATTGAACACATTTTTATATGGATAATTCGTTGAGATTCTACGCAGTATTGATATTACGCGATTTTACATAAGAAACCGCAGTGGTGCAATGTATAACAATCCAATAATGTTTAGTACAAAAACGCTGACAACGACACACGTAATCAACGATGATGAAGTTTCTTCAGAATTACTCGTACCACTGATAATCCTACTAACTGGATAATGCTAACTTTATTGTAATTACGTTGGCGTTATAATTTTGATTCCGTCGAAATATCTTGACAATTTTATCAACCTTTCAATTTGGACACATCTGTAAAAAAATGATTTTTTCCTGAGATTCTTTCTGACGTATTATGAAATGAACTGACGAAAAAAACGTGCAATTAAACACTCCCTCCTAACAAACAGCTATATTGTACGCAGTTTATGTTCGCAAAGCGTTCATTTCCGGAAATTCCTAAGACGTATTTGTTAACGCCAATTATATGAATCGATGGCTAATGAAAGAATATCTATAACACCTGGATGATACTTCGCAGCATTCAAGCGTTTCGACATTGACCCATATTTTTTCATTGTCATTCTTACAAAAAACCCCGGACTATCTTCCGCATCTTTCTTATTATCAGATAAAAAATTAATTGAACAAATCATCGAACCGTGTAATTTCAATTATGCAGTTAGCGATTTTTTCTTTAAGTAAAACATGCTCAGAAAATATTTTGGAGTTGTAAAGAATAATATATTCAATTTCAAAAACGGTAAACCGTTTTAAGTTTTAATCTTTAAAATGTCCTTATTCGAAATCCCTTTTTTCATTGCCAGAAATGTTCCATTATCAAATGTTCCATTAACATTTCCCAAGAATTTTCAATTATTTTTTCGAATAACTGATTTCGCAAATTTTTGCAAGAAAAAATATTCAACAAAAGTTTCACAGTATGGTCAGTGATAAATTTCTAAAACAGAATTTGGTAAGAAAATAATTGTCTTCTTTTCGCCCTCCCAAATAATTGAAATAAAAAAAGAAACTGGTTGCAAGTATAATGTGTTGATATACCGGTGTTAATGTATGAGTGAAGCAATATTAATTTAAGTGTGCCTGGTCGATTACAAGCGCTGCTTCTCACTTTTAATAAAATCCTCTCTGCATTCTGACAGAGTACCCTCGTGCCAATGGCATGCCATTGTCTCGCATCCGTCAATCCGCAAATACATTGACCGCGTTCACGCCTACATACCTGATGATTAGCTCATTTTTCGTTGTATTTAATTTTTCGTCTGACACGAGTTACGCGCACATTTTACCGTTTTTTATTACTAACCGAGTCATCGATTTTTGTAACGTACTATATCGCTTTCGCATAATTATCCAGGAAAGTACTTAGATTCTATTGCATGAACCGTAGTAAAAAGAGAAATATATTCCCAATATATTCTCCGTATATTGCAAAAATTGGAAATATATTAGGAGTATGTAAATATCAACAAATATAATTTATTGAATATATTATTTCAATAAATTATATATTTTTATTTACGACGATTTTAGCATAAAATTCTTCACAATGAGAATATTTTGTAAAAATCTATGGTTTTGAAGCTTACATTTGACAAAAAATGGAGCAAACAATACACTGTTTTATAAAAATGTTTCTTTTACAGAAAAGAGGAAACTTAATTTCTTTTACTTTATTTCAACAATTGTTCTCTATATTCTACGAGTTTGTTTGCAATCCCATTTTTTAAATGCAAAAATCATCATAAAATAGATCGCGCCATATCCTTAACTGAATTCACGTTATTATAATGTAAATACGACTTTTTAACGATGCCTAAATCCATTTATTATATTCAATTTAGCTGCTGCGTTTCATTGCCAGCATCCATTTTTCATGTCGAGCCATTCTGATCATTGTCACTTACGGTCAACACATCGTTTGTGTTCACAATTGTCCAGATTTTTAATACGAACAGTCGTTTCAGAGACATAACCGCTGACAGTTAAGATACATATGGGTGATTGCACGATTGGTCCTTGATTCAGTTCCGGACGAGGACAAATTGCTTTCAGATCGTGTCGTTCGGCACTTGAACCCGCGTGTTTACATGCATACATATATCCATATTAATATAATACATTTACGAAAAAAAAAATTACACGACTTTGCACTAATTGCATACAAATTGGATTATTTCACGCTACTAAATCTGCCGCAAATTAAATGAATTAACCAGATCGACATTCTTAATAAGCGAAGCGATTTCTGACACAAATGTGTTAATTACCGTCGGGAACTGTTTGATCAATCGCAGCAAGTATTCGGCTTATCAGCTCGGACAAGGTTCCCGTTTTTTTTCGGATACCAATGTCGCAAAAATTTGACAACTATTCCATTCATACAATTTCACTGCTCTCGGCATATTCAATATAAACAGTTATACAATTCGGTTCGGCTTGCGAAACGAATTATTAAACGAATTACTAAATTAATAAATAATGACACGCGCATCGGCGAAATTCAGTACGAAAAATGCGTTATCAATATTTATAAAACCAAACGAAGATGGCAAATGTCAGATAGGCGCTGTAAACAAATCAAACCGAACAACTTTTGTTGTTAATGTTAATTGCTAATAATAATTAACATCATATTAATTCGTCCGCGAATAACTATCAACGATTTAGCAATAAATCTCGGCTAATTTCATCATATTTCTTCCACGCAGACACGTAAATAGCTCCTCGAACGTTTTATAGTCGTTAATATCCAATATAAAAGTGCGACGCCGGATATTCGCATTATTTCAAGTGTTATTCGAAATCGTCAATGGCCCATTTCTGACGTGCTTTACGAAAAGTCCATTACGGTTCTGGGAAAATTGTTAAAACTCTTCGTTTCGTCGAGATTCATAAAACTGACTCACTCTGATACTGTCATTAAATTGGCAATGAAATTTTGTGGCAGTTTCGAAGGTTGAATTATTACGCACGAAATTGCGCAATCTTATGTTTTACTTCAGCGTAAATGGTTCCACTAATTGCAGAGCTGCAATCATCGTTGTAATACGCACGAATATTTTAAGCTCTGACGGTGGATTATCCCACATAACGAAATAGGTGTAAAAACTAAGTGTAATTGTTAGTGTGTAGGCTAAGTTAAAATTTCGCGAATTATCTGCGAATCAAAGATCTGCAAAATGGTACTGAGTTTTGTTTTGTGCGGAACAATATAAGGCGAATAATTGAATAAACACAATGCCATAATGCCACGGCTTTGGCGACAAAAATTAAACGAAAGTAACGACTTCGTCGACCTTTTAATGCGTTTAACGCAAGAAGCTGAAAATCAAGCTGATTTAAAATCGAGGTCACGATTGTTCCTCAGATCTAATTGTCCCAGAAGCATTATTTATATTTCAATCCCCGCAAAAAGCGGCCATTAAAATTTTCATCACAGCTGTGATCTCCCGTAAAAAAGGAAAATACGAAGTTGGACCTAGAAATTCTTCTTCAAGCATATTACTATTTAGGTAGTAATGTGCTAGAATATTTTGTGACTATTTGAAAAAAATGTGTAGTAAATATTGAATGTCACAAATTTAGCAAATATTTTGCAAAAAAATGTATAAGAAATATTTTTAATTATTTAGTAAATATTTTTTACATTTAACATTCAAATATTTTCTAAATATTACTGGAATATTAAAAAATATATATGAAATATTTACTAAATATTATGTTCTTTAGGACTCTAATATTTGCAGAAATATTTTCCCATAGAATTCTCGTACAACAATCGGATTTTTCTAAATTTGAAAGGATTTTTTAACATGCTTTTAGTGTTCAAATATTTATTTTTATCACAATAAAGTTACTGTATAACATTGTTAAGTAATGTTATTTTAAAATTATTTTTTAAATAGTAAAAAATATAATTTTTATACTAATTGACACTAGGAATCAAATAACAGTCTTCCTAAAAAAAGTCAGAATCTGCCTTTTAGTCAGAGACTATATAAAACCAAAGTAAAGAAATGCATATGAGATAAAAAAAATATTGCAGTGACTTTAACTCATATTAAGCATTAATAATTAACACTAGTACAATAATTGACTACTCATTAACTAATTTAACATTCGTTGCATTACTGTAATTGCAATATTACAATATTATCTTTGTAATATTATTAATTATTTTTCAATAATATCTTTAAATATATTAACAGATATTCAACCCATAAGGGGTTGTTATTCCTCAAATTCACCGTACGAAACGTCCCGCACATTTGATGAAAATAGATTACAATAACCCTCGATGATGAATGAATTACGCATGAAAATTCGCGTTTAATGACGAGCAGTGCGACAAAAAGTGCGCGAAAAAAATGTCGGCCGGAAAAAAGCAGACTCGTTCGACCGCTTTTTTTTCGCGCGCCGCATTCATTAGCCGTCCGGTTACAGTCGCCCCGCGACGGGGACACCTAATTCGCGAAACTTTTTTGATTCGCGCCTTTTTCGGACAAATCCAAAAGCTTTTTCGGCGCCGTTTTTTCGGCACTTTTTCGCCGACAATTTATGTCAATGTTTGCGCGCGGTTTCGTCTGCTTTTCGAAATTGCGACGTGCTTGCGATAACGTTTCGAAACGTTCTTGGAGATCTGCGTTTCGAAAAATGCGAGAAAAACACCGATCAATCGCGAGGGAAAACGCCACGACAGGTGACTCTTGGGGTAAACAAAAGTCGCCATATCCTGGCAGTCGCGTCTAGATTGTTTTCATAATGGACTGTTCTGGAAACGTTCGTGCGTGATTTTGCAAACGACTTCACGCGTTTTTCAGGCTCGAATGTTTTGCATTTTGATCGTTGGCAAAAAAATGATTTCGATTTTGCGACATTTGATTCCCAACTATTAAATATGATAGATGATTTTGAAATGCATTTATATTTCAATTTGTGAATTGTATTCCTGCGACTGAAAACGATAGAAAAATTGATGATCTAAAATATCGTAATGAATTGAAAAAAAACCGCCCTAACGAAGATTTGAACTCGTATCTGATATGTTTCTACGAAAGCGAATCAAATAAATACGTTTGGCAGCATACTCATTTGTTTAATTAATAATAACGATGAAAATAAATAAAATATCAATAGATACTAACTGTAAATGTAAATCAATTGCAAATAAATATGGAATTGAACGAAATTCATTTTAATTTAGGCTAAACCACTGTTATGAACAGACCAAATGTCAATCGTATTCTTCGAGTTGAAATTAATTCATTTCTGTCTAGTTTTAAAAGATTCGCGATTCACTGTGAGGAAGTCTGATTCGTTTTCAATCTTTTTCAATCTTTTTTTATCGTTTTTCATTTACTGGGTTGAAATAATAAACCGCGCGAACAATGCAGTTGCGCAATCGGCGAAAAACAGACAAAGAACCGTATCGAGCTGACGATCGCGGTTGATTTGGTTGTTTACGATAATCGCTGCAAAACGACGCCGTTAGCACACCATTAGCGCAATTAATATGTCTTATCTGCGGTAATTTGATTGACGATGTTCCCTGGAAAAAAAGTGCGACTTTTAAAATAGTTGTCGCGCGGCATTTCGCCGCGTTTGTCCTGAATTAACCATTTGCCAAGTGACGAATAGAATTCTCCATTTATTGTGCAATTAAAAAGCCAATTAATCGTACCTCTTAAATACTGCATGTCTGATTCATGAAATTCATTACAAATATCATTTGTCGAACCGACCTTTTCCTTATTTGAAATGCAAAAATCCCTGCTCGAAATTTTCCAGCGGCGTGATTAATACTGTTCTATATAAACTAATTACACTTTTTTCCGTCAACTCGTTACAGATGTCTCGCAATTATCCGCGAATGAATTAAGTTATTTTTAGAGAGGTATTAAGAATAACTTCCTACTAGCATGTCAAATTTTATTGACTCGCATAATGAAGACTGACGTCCGATTCAGTCAAGATGTCAGTGTGTAATGTAACAACTGTATATTACGATTTCTCGTGCCTGACGTTTCCAGGTAGAGACAGTGACGTCTGTGAAGAAAATTCAGCAATCGTTCATTTAATCGCTACAATTTATCGAACGCATAATTTTGTTCCCGGATTTTCAAAAATAGATACCTCGCGAGAAAAACAATGTTCGCCATTTTCCTGAACGCTTATCGATTTACGGCAAAATCGCTGAATTGACGTATGTTCGCGGTGATAATTGTAAGGTCGGCGGAAAATGGCTGAATGCAAAGCACGTTGAAACCATGAATCGAATGCAATCCTGCAACGCAAATTCGTGCGCAATAAATAAACAAAAAACAAAAAATGCTCTTCATTGTAATTTTATGGTTCTCGGGAATAAATTATCAATAATTTGTACGAGAGCGCACGCATAATTGAATATTAAGTCGAGCGAGTACGAGCGATACATCGTTTTACGACTCATTCAAGTCACTGCATCGTAAGCGTCGAAAAAGATGATGGACGATTTTTCCAGGCATCGGAAGTCAAACTCACGCAAGAGTATTGGTATTGCGAGAAAGAAGGAAAATAACGCAATTGTCTATTGCGTTCTAACATTTTCCTGCGAATCTTGTAATATAATGACGCGCGAAATACGATCGTCCTGATCATGAACTCGAACGCGATTGCTCGACGGAAAATCCCGATCGGCGAAAGACGAAGCGGTCAGGGAAATTATTTAATGCTGGTTGACGAATTCCGAAAAAAAAACCTAAATCGAGAAAAGTTAGAATGTAGACGGAATGAAGTGATTGTTAAATTTTACTTTTTTCGTCAATCGTGTACATTGTATATCCTACCCTAATAGCGCGAAATATTTTTTACGTATGGGAAAAAATGTAATTTTTAAATAGTAAATATTTAATGTCACATATTTAATAGTCAGACAATATTTTGTAAACATTTTACAATATTTATAAATATGTTTACAATATTTTACAAAAAATAAATAGGCAATATTTTGTATTATTTAGTAAATATATTTAAATATTTAGTTAATATTTTTTACATTTGATGTTCAAATATTTTATAAAAAATATGTACTACATTTACTAAATATTATACGCTATTAGGACATTTTATTAATCATTGTTATTTAACTTTGTAAATAATAATCATTGAATTATTCATTTTAAAGTATTTTTTACATTGTGATTATTATTTAACATGAAAAATAATATTATATGTACAAAATGCCTTTTTTATTATTTATAACAAAATTGGTATATATGAAAATTTAAATTTAATATTAATTTTCTTAATAAATTTAATGTTAAACGGTTCAATTTTGTATCATATGTTTAGTATTACATTTTTCGGTCAGAATTAGCAAGAATTTATTAAACTTGTGGAAAACACAAATTTAATTTTCAAGTATATTTCACTTGAGTTATTTTAAGTATATTTCACTTGAATCTAGCATATAATATTCTCATAATTGTTCAGAATATATTTCACTTAATTTAACTGAAATATACTTGATTGAAATAGACATATGGTAGTTTCAAGTAAAATATACTTCTTTGAAACTAAAATATACTTCTTTCAACAATATTTTCTCATCCAAAAATATAATATACCTGGAAACATTCAGAATTTTTTTTCAGGGTCGAATCAGCTTAAATATGCCTGGACTCATTCAAAGGCATTGAATTTAAACCTAACAAAACAAATAAAACTACGTACATAGAGTCACCACAGTAACACTTCATAGTACAAAGTATACAAACGTACAAAGCAATTATCGATTAATAGGTAAAACTGTTTTTTTTTTTCGTTGGCATTAACAATAGTTACAATAAATTTAGAAAGACTCCTCAAAATGTAATACAATAAAATTTCATAATAAATTATAATACAAATTTCATTGTACCTAATTTCATTTTTACGGATACTGAACTTCTCAGGACCGATTTCCTTCATCGTAACCCCAAAGTCCGCCAATTCCCACTTTTTCTCAGTGCACCAAAAAATGGGAAAAGCGTTTCACTCCAGATACTCGTTTCAGGCGAATCGTTGCCGGGAATGACCCTATTTTTCATTTATGCCGCATTACCAATTCAAATCGGCTCTTTTTATCCCGAGTTTTCATTAATTGGCGGAACTTTTTCAGATTTGTCCATTTTTAGAACAGTGACGTGTCCGCCGATTGTCACCGATCGCATTTGAAATCCCCGTTCGGGGCAGCACAATTTTGATGACTTTCCGCGGATGCTTATGTAAGGTTGCGCAATGAAAAATGTGTCATTTTTCATTGAAGCGCGGAATCGGAATGTCATGCCGATTTCGTTCGGCGATCGAGTGTCAGACGACACCGGGGATCCCCGTGACAATCCAGTCAGCCTGCCGCCGATATCGAGCGGTTCATAATGAAAGTAAATAATGTGCCATTGTGTCCGCAGCCTCCGTTTCTCTTGTACTTACCGGCTCGTAAATTGCAAAATCGATTAATCACGCGCAGATTGAATGGAATTATTGTCGTGCGTGTCATGCAAAGCTCACGTTAGGTTCTGCGAAATGAAGAATCGAAAATTGGGTCAGCTGAACCTTTTTTCAGAGAAATCAATAAATAACTTAAATAAACAAATCGCATTTTTGAAATTCGATCGCAAATAAGGTTTTGTCCGAAAAATTGTCGAAAAAAGATTTCGTCAAAGCCAATTACGTCAGACGTTCGAATTTTTGCGATTTCTCGCAAAAACGGCCAGAGATGCGACTTTTTGTCACCGGCATAAAATTCGTTTGCATTGTTTTACATTGATTATCGTAAATATGAAAATTAAATTATATAGTCATGTTTCGATGGGTTCGCAGTTATACAAGCGCAGAGTTTTTACAATAAAATAATGGTTCTGTTGTAAAGGATGGCTTTTAACGAATGTTTTTCCTCGAGCGAGGTTTATATAATGCGGTTCTTAAGACGGTTTTTAATCGAGACTTTTTGCCGATTATTATTGCTATAATTTGTTTTTTCAGCCTTTTTCTAAATTTTCGTGGCCAAAAAAACGTTACCCTGACTACTGACGTCAAGCAACGCATTTTAACGTAATTCGTGTTTAAATCGTAACATATGATGTTCGTCATAGATTATTTTCCTCGTACTGTTTTTATCCATACCGAACTATAATACATAAAAATGTGCAATGAAAAAATTATGTTGGTCACTAATAAAAAACAAATTCGTTTAATAATACAAATATATAGTAATATAAAGATACCAGAAAATGTGCCTGAACTATATAATTTTTATTTTATAATTTAAAAAGTTTTATTTTTATAACTGCGGATGTACTTACTATAATAAAAAGTATAAACATGTAAAAAATCTAATTTATTCGAATGTGACATACTCCCAACAATTGCAACAACAAATTATTTGTTTGGACAGATGTGCACCCATTGAATAAGTACAAATAATTGAATTGATTGATTGAACGCCACGGACGACATTAAATTATAAAAAGGACGTCAGAGCCGGGAATTAGCAAACTGAGAATAATTGATAAACTTTTCCAGCCCACGGAATTTTCCTTAAATGTTCGCCGTGTGTTTACGTATTCGCGAGAATGTTACTGTTACATTAAAGAATGTGCATAATTGCAAAATGTAATTCATTAGGAATTGAAGACTGGCCGATAAAAAATGCGCAGATTATATGTATATTAATTCAAGATTAGAGTTTATCGTATTGAAACGTGCAAACAATTTTGTTTCTCGTTAATTATATTATAACTCGGAGCCTCGAACAAAAACGTGTTTTGCAAATTACGCAAATGGAATTTCGCTCTTTGTGTCGAATGCACATTATTGACTCAGGGAACGGATCTAAAAACGAGAAATCCAAACAGTTTTCTTGATCCGACGAATCAATCGAGAAATCCGAAATAAAGGATGAGCGGATTGTGGTTTCCATTATGTGTGACCTTTTTACTAATTGCGCCTATAAAATAATAACGTAGGCTTATTGTAAACGAATTAATATTCAATGCAAAATGAAAAAAGCGAATTGCGAGTGTAGCTTTATCTAGATTCGTAACGGTACTGGATACACTGTAGCACTGGTCGGTGAAGAAAAAAAACTTTTTAATGATATTCAGACGAGTTTTATTTTTTTGGTCTTATTAATTAGTTTGCAATTATATAACAATAATGATGATACAGAGATACGGTAGCAACATTAAACCCGGCGAACAATGAAGTGCGACATCAGTTTTATAAATACACGGGGTTTCACAATGTAAAAATGAGCTACCCGTTACGAATAATGCATGTTTGAATATGTTATCTGGTTTAAGCGATTCATTGATATCACAATTTTCTCGCGAAATTATGTTTTCGTTTAAAACTCAGGGTGGAAATGTTTCGTCGTTCTACGAGAAAATGATTGAGTCAAGATGCTACAATTTTGCGAGGATATTAAGTTTCGTGTAAATTTCCTTGTTATGCGAACGAGGAAATTGGCTTAACCGTTGTCCGAAATTAAGAGACATAACGATTTTCGCTTTTCTGGCAAAATCGTTCTAATGTCGCGATCAATTGAAATTGTTTTGGAACTAATCGAACGAGTTATGCAATTTAATAAAAATCTTGATGGAAAATAGAAATCGTCGTAATTGTCAACATTTTATAACAATTATTGTAAAACTATCATTCATCAATTTATCTCTATTTTTTAATTACTTTTGTAATTATGGTTTGGCTTAAAAATATATAATAGTTTATATCTGATAAAAATTATTAATTCATTGCATGATACATTTTGTGGTTAAGAGGATCCAAAAGCACAATATAAACGCAATTTTGCGAATACTATTTTAAGTAACTTTTTTAAAGTTGTCATTTAATCTATGAGAAAATTTCGGTTAACTCGTTTTGCACTCGGTTAACTCGTCTTTTTTGCCGAAATTGAAACATTAGAAGTGAGGTTTGGATCTAATTTTACAATTAAAAGACTTATTCGCGGCGACAGTCATTAGAAATAATGAGCAGTGGAATCGAAGTATTATTATAATTAATCAATTGTTATAATTAATTACATTAATGAAACATGAAAAATTCCGCTTAGTGACTTGATAATCTAGCAAATTCCAAATGTTTTCTAACGTGAATAATGCTGAAAATAAATATAGACTGGAAGATTATAAAACTTGGATTTATTTTGCGTTGTTATACATTGCAAATAGTTCCAATTATAAACAAATTCTTGTAAATTTTCCGTCTTTCTCAAATCGTCGAGTTATTATCTATTATTAATCATTTTGTGCATTGAAGATAATTGCAGATACTTTAAACAATTGGTAGTTTCCGTTGATAACAATGACCTTCGTGGGTTTTTAATCTATTGTTTATTAATATAAACTAGAACATTAAAATCATTGACAATACCGTTTTCATTGTGAATTAATTTCATGATCATGAAATCAGTCATACGCTCCAGATTTTGCTCCTAATCTGTCGGTTTTCAGGTTATAATAATAATAATGTTTCTGAAATTATTTAGTATAACAAAATACCTTTTTCAGGTGTTATGAAAAAGTGAATAAATCTTAAAAAATTCTACTTGCCACAATCTTTTCAGAATCTTGTTACTATTTCTCAGATTACCCAGTTAAAAATCCCATCAGAAATCATTATATACATATAGAAATGCTGACAAAAACCATGTAGAAACCATAAGGAAGAACCTTCGTACGATTTTGATACGGAATTACAATTATTTGCCAATAAAAGTTTTGAGCCCATATGCCATTATGCATGGGCTCAAAAATCACGTAAAAATCTTGTACAAAATGTGACTAAGTACTGACAGAAATCGCCTAGAAACCATCAACTATTCCACAATAGTCCTGATGGAATTTTTTAACTGGGAAACTTCAAACGATAATTCAGCCATTTGAAACCTCTGTGTGCGTCAATAATGTAATTAATGGAAAATCACTTTTTTCCAAAACACTTATAGGAGCTGTCATTAAATTACGCATTGAAACACTTGGTGTTTTTTAAAGTAACTGAACAATTCCTGGAAGTGTATGCCTAGGAAAAAGTTCCGGGCAATGCCTTCGGGTGTCATGGAAATTTTTCACACTGCCATGAAAATCGAAGACATTTCCAGGGTTTTTCATGAGTTATCTACGATATTAATGGAAATATGGAAACATTTCTAGGACATTTCAGCGGGTGTTCATTAATTTATGAAACAATTTTTAGTGTTCTAAAATACCTAATATTCTAATATTACCATACTGTCATGGTATCCTAAAACAGTGACATTATTTTTGGAAGTGGAACTGTATACAATTTTATGTAATATTATAGAGAACATGAAGTGTTCCATAATGACCACGTGTACTTTTCTACAATAAACACATGCATTTTTTCAAAGCGAATATATGAAGTGTTTCATAGTGAACATATGAACCAGTCTATATTGTACCGTTATATAACAAATACATTCAGTGTTCCATAGTGAATATATGAACCAATCTACAGAGAACAAACGAAGTAATCCATAGTGGCCGTAAGAACCGTGCTATAATGAATACATACAATCTACAATGAACTCATGGAATACTTCATATCGAATACAAGAACCGTTCTATAAAGAAATCATAAAAGTAATACCTTCCCTGTATACAGCTGTCCAACACCTCCAATAATAATACCCACTCCACTTTCTAAACACCTAAACATTACCAAAAACTTTATTCTTCCCTGCAACTATCATCACCAATACTAAACTCCATTTAAACACACTATTAAAAATCTCAGGAATGAATCGTTTAGGAATGAAGTGTGAAATTTATTGGTGTCTATACATTGACACTTGTTTTCGAGTGACTTATTACAAGTTACAGTTATTTTTTACTAAAAATAAAGTTAATTTTATCTTCATATCTACTGATAAATCATCGTTCGTTTTTTTCTGATCAAATGCGTTCATTTATCACAGATGACATTTATGAAACCAATGTACTTTAATTACCAAAAAAATCAATGGATTTCACACCTTCTTCTAGTATGAATACCATTGGTCCGGAAGAATCTGCACACAGAGAAATGTTTTAAGGTGGTTCGTTTATTAAGTTAAAATAATAAGAAACCGATGAAACTTTAAATCTGGTTTATTTCGAGGCTACTATTTGATTTGCCAAAATTCCCAAGCATTTCGATTACATAGAAGCCGAGATATTAGACACTAAAATTGCTGAAAAATGATATGTATGGTGATGATATGCTGAAAAATGTTTCAGCAACTTTAAAGTTTTATAAGATTCTTATTTTTTTCTCATTATTCATAAATAATGAACAACTATTGAAATATTGTTTATAACATTTGAAACACGATTTCACAGATCTCAATGCAAACAAAAAAAGTCAAAGTTGACTATATAAGGTGGCAATGTTTACGTAAATCATTAAAATTCCAAAATTACATGAAAAACCAACAATTCACAAAAAATCTCTATTTTCATTTTCGAATTCAATTAATAGGAAATTCACATGTATTATACCAAATAACAATCAAACTAATACTATGATGAAATAATAAAACATGATTAAATTAATATGACCAAATATTCACTTGGCACCCTAATATATGATCCTTCATGCTATAACCACCTTAACTGTACATTTAGCGTCTGCAACGAAAACCGTTTAAAGCTGAAGCAACTACAATCATTGCACTACAAAAACAAGTTTTTTAATACGTTTTCGAGAATTCGTGAAAAACGTCTCAAACGAAGATATATATACTTTTTTTTAAGACACTGAAAGGCTAACCCTTTTTTAGACACTTTCTTTTTCCCTGCCTTCCAAATTATTTACTTGCACAATTCTTCTCTATTATCCAAAAAAACCTCTCTACACTAAAAAAACTAAAATAAGAACAACTCTTTTTTGAGTAAAAAATGGTACAACTCGAAATAAAAGAAAAACTAC
>JABFPB010002959.1:0-18436 GCA_022817645.1 Ceratoteleas bidentatus | reverse complement strand
CAGCTCATCTGTGCCGCTCAACTTATTCCCGAGTCAGACTTCCCCCTCCACAATCGAATTTCCCGCTATCTGCCGCTGAGTAACGCTGCTCGATGTTGGTACTGCTAGAGTCAATTGATATCCTCTGATTGATGGCCTGAATCTGCGAGTGGGGAGGTCGTTCGGCGCTAGCAGCGTCCGCCAATGAGAAAGCGGCCCGCCACTGCATATCCTCCTCCAATGGTGGTACGAATTCGTCTCTTGGAATCCGACTTTGATTCGGTTGGACCACAGGAAAACTCGGAAACGCCGGAACATCCAATCCGGTGCCCGCAAAACAACAAGCGGCCCACGAAGATCGGCACGGTGTCTCCCTCCACAGCTGATTCGAATTTGGCGCCTTCCAAGGAAGGAATAAGACATTGGAAGACCGACTGGCGCCCGCTAAATTGTGAGCGGCCGCACCAGCACGGGTCCAATTCTTCAACCAAATACAGCTGGGAAAACCCCTGACATAACACAAAAGTCCAATGTCCAAAGAGATCCTGGTATTTTCCAATTTGCGTGAGTCGTCATGACAAGCAAGCGAAGGGACGCTATTCTCCTAGTGGAGGCTTGGGACGCGCATCATTGCATTCTCCAAAGGCATCTCGAGGTCACTGCATCGGAAGATGTTGCTCAAATCTCCAGTTGATAGGGCAGTTGCAGCTATCGGTCAGCGATGATCTGCGATGTCGGTGTAGACAGAAGAGCGTGGGAACTCGAAAGTAGAGGGTTTGGTCCAACTCGGTTTCGGTCAGGGCAAGGTGGTCCAGGATACTAGGAGAACCTCATCTGTCAGACGATGAATTTGGAAGCTGTCCCACGTTGCGTGTTCCCAGCTACCCAATCTCACCCCGACGATACAATTATGAGCTGAAAACCTCAATTCTAAATAAATAATTTGTACTATAAAAATCCCTACGCAACACACATACACACACATACACATACATTTTTGTCTCACTTAAGAATTTCCGAAAGTTCCAAACTAAAATCATACTAATATGTTCAAAATCACTCAACATACATTCTGCCATATTTCAATCTTACCATCCAGGACCATTGTGGGTTTTTATTGAATTGTGAATTTTTCAACGTGGCAAAAATACCACGTCACAATCCATACCCCCGGAAGGTTTATTTTCTCAAAATAAACCCAAGCTGAAATAATTAATGATTAGCCCTATCCGACAATGTAATAGCGCAGAATTACTCAATTCAATAAATCATATACAAAAAAAAATAAGGCTCAAACGGAAAACTTTAGTCAAGACTTATCGATAAACAAATCGGACCGAATAAACTTATCATAATCAACATATTCTAAGTCAAAATACACATAATTTCGCGTCCAAATGTTCGACTCAAATCAACATGCACATGCAACAATTATACTTGACTCAACACACGAATTAAATACAACAAGACTCCCAGTCTTCTATATTGTACCATCGGTTCCTTTGACGATAAATTCGCCCATGCTACTCGCGTCCGTGAGCTCGTAAATTCTCAAAACAGATGGAGTGTTCGCTGCGGAAAATATCGAATGAAACGACCCAACCTATCTACTCGCGTCCGTGAGGTCGTGACTCCTCAAACCTTGATGTTCAAGTCGCTGCGGTTTATAAAGAACCCTCGGTTCAATCCAAAACAACATACTGAAGTCAGTCCAAAATCAAAATAGCGACGAAAATACAAAAAAAAAAAATTGGTCCTACTACTCGGGTCCGTGGGGTTGTAACGCCCCAAAGGCAGATATTAGGCCCCCCTGCGGGTGTACTCGAAACCCAATCAATAAACAATGACACAAATTTCCGACAACTCGATTAGAACAAAATATTTATTTTTCGCAGTACAATTAGTCAGTCTCCATCGTTACACGTTTTATCACATCAATCGCTGAGTTAAGGTATATAAAAAAAATATTTCCGATTAATCTAATTTAACTTAAATCAACTTCGTCTTTGGTACAATGATATTTGGATTAATTGTCAACGAATTGGTCATATACATCTTTAAGTGATCCCATAACAAAAAAAAAGAAGAAAAAAAAAACAAACAACCAAACTACTGTTTCCCGGAATTTATCTCGTCCCGATTCTGCCGCTCTCCCCTATACCAAACTGGACCGCAATAAGGGCAAGTTTTCACTGTAGCCCCTGGAAATCCGCACCCGTAGCAAAAAATGAGGTCTTTATAGTACGGACTCCAACGGTAAGGACAATCCCTGTACTTATGATCGAGAGCCGGACAGCGATAGCATCCCTTCTTATAAGGCCGAAACTTTGGTTTCGGCAGGAGAATGGGTGTCGATTGTATCTCAACCGACTTTTCTTCCGATAGTTTTCTGGTGCCAATTTTGTCTTCGGATTGTGGAGAAGGATTCTCGTCGATCCTGTGGGTGACTTCCGATGTTGACACCTGTGGTGGACTTTGGATGGTCTCTACTCTGAGCTGATCAGCTGCGGAGGTTTCAACTAAGGGTACGAGAGTATTCGATGCGATGGAGGGCGCTACTGGTTCGTCGTCGGCAAAAATCTCCTCCAATAAGGTGCGAGGTAACGGCTCTCCGGACTGTATGGCGGTATTGATGAAGATTTGGAACTCCTCCCAAAGTCCCGGATATCTATAATGGATCCGCATCATAGCCGGTCGAAATTTATGAAGCGGCGCAAACGAAAAGCTATTCAAATTAGCCATCTCGAAATCTGGTAAAAAAAAATGTTTCAAGTCACAAGGGATCTATATACGGCTTAATATCGTCAACAGATACTTTGATGGTTCTATGACTATTCAAATCGGAAACTTCCACTACATTTGGTGAAAGAACTTTGGTTATTCGATATGGGCCGTTGAATTTTGGAGCTAACTTTGCCGCAAACCCCTTTACTGCCGAAGATAATACTCGGTTTCGCGATAATATCAGTTCTCCCACATTGTATCGTTTTGGTCTTCGCCTAAGATTGTACGTACTCGCCTGGAGTTCGTGAGCATCTCTGGTATTCAGGGTTATCAGTTTCCGCAATTTAGTTAGATTTTGCATACGATTTTTCCAGGAACTAACGTCAACCTCGATACGTCCCCCTAATTTTTCGATGTCCTGTCGTATCCCCTTAATCGGAACTAATTCGCGCCCTACATTAAGGAAGGCCGGGGATGTTTGTAAACTGGTATGGAATGCAGAATTGTACGCGAATCGAAATTCAGAAAGGTGGAGGTCCCACTCCCTATGATTATCTTGAATGAAGGACGAAATCATACTTTTCATCACTCTATTCACCCGTTCGACTGGATTTGCTCTAGGGTTATAAATAGGGGTCGTTAAATGGATTATTCCGGATTCCTGGGTCAATTTGGATAGATCAGTATTGATAAATTCAGTTCCGTTGTCGGTCAAAATTTGGTTTGGGGTTCCCCACCTATTAATCACCAGATCGGAAACGGCTTGAGCTATTTTCTTCCCGTTAGCTTTACGCAAAGGACAAGTCTCTATCCATCTGGAGAAAAGATCTTGAATTATCAACAAATAAGCGCATCCGTTTTTACTAACAGGTAGCGGACCCATAACATCTGCAGCTACAACTGCCCAAGGCTGATCAAAGGATCTCCACCTCATAACGCTAACTGGACCTCTCTGACTAGGTTTGATCCTCTGGCAAGTATCACATTTCCGTACATAATCAGTGACAATTCTAAACATCCTTGGCCAATAGTACGACTGCAATACTCGTTGGAAAGTTTTCTCTATTCCCAGGTGACCTGCTTGGGGAGAATCATGAGACTCTTTCATAACCCTCTCGTATAAGTTGGATGGCAATACCAACTTCCACGCATTCAAATCGGAAAACAATTCCTCGATCAAAGGATTTGGCCTAAGATGATACAACAAACCATCCTGAATCCTCCAATCGGGATTACGTTCCGGGTGATCCCTCACTTCCGTAAAACGCTTGACATACCAAGGGTCATCTGGATTAATAAAAGAATCCATAGTGATCGTTTCTGAAGAATCGATACCAAGGTTATCGGCACTCTCGGATAATGCTTTTGGAACTCGAACAGAAATGTCTCTTCTTCTAATGACTTCAAAAGAAAAGGTTTGCAAAATTACAATCCAATGCGCCAATCTCCCTGATGGTTCTTTCAAGTTGTATAACCAATTTAAGCTATTATTGTCAGTTGCTACTAAGATTTTACTCCCCTCAATGTATGGTCTAAATTTCTTTAATGCCCACAATACCCCGAGGCATTCTCTTTCCGTTTGAGACCATTTCCGTTCCGATTCCGTAAGCGACCTACTGGCGAATGCGATTACTCGCTCACCATTCTCAGTTTGTTGAGATAACACGGCGCCAAGACCAACTGTACTCGCATTCGTTTGGATCAGAAACGGTAAGGCGAAATTGGGAAATGTTATCAGAGGAGTAGTAGTCAACATTTGTTTAACTTCCCCAAAAGCAAGGCTTTGTTCTGAGGACCAGACCCATTTCTGGTCAGACTTTAGAAGTCTAGTTATTGGTTCCACCAGAGATGACAAATTGGGCAGAAATCGCCTGTACCATGAGATCATTCCCAAAAAGGATCTCACTTGTTTGATCGTTTTCGGTTCGGGATATGTTGTGATAGCGAAAATTTTGTCTGGGTCTACATGTATTCCGTCCGCATCAATAATGAATCCCAGGTACCTAGCTACAGGGCTGCAAAAACTACACTTGTCGACATTGATTGTTAACTCAGCTTCCCTAATTTTCTCAAGTACTTTTCGCAACCACTCTACGTGTTCCGGGAAGGTGTTGGTAACTACAATGATATCATCTAAGTATGAAAAAACAAATGGACTCATGGAAGGTCCTATCAAACTATCGATTAATCTCTGAAACGTTGCTGGGGCTCCTGTTAATCCATAGGGCATCCGGGTAAATTGATATAACCCTTTCCCTCCTACCGAAAAAGCTGTGATTGGTTTACTATTTACTTCTAACGGAATTTGATAATACGCTTGACTCAAGTCTAAAGTTGTTATATATTTAGCGTTACGTAGATTATCTAGGATTCCTTCGATTCTTGGAAGTGGGTATGCATCTTTTTTCGAAACTCTGTTTACCTCTCGATAATCCAGACAAAATCTATAATTCCCATTGGTCTTACGAACCATAACAATTGGGGAAGACCAATCACTATCGGATGCCTCAATGATTCCCATTCCTAACAATTTATCCACTTCTATACATATTTGGGAGTATATCTTTGGGGAAACTCTCCGAAATCGTTGTTTAATCGGGGGATGTGAGTATACTTGCTCTCCAACAGGGAAATTCCACTGTCCGACACAAATTGATTACTAATAAAAGTCCTAGATGCTCCAGAGTCAACCATACCTATAACTGAATTACCTTCGATGGAAACTTTCATTAGTAGGGGGAAACCTAACCCTTTACATGTCTCAAAATCAGTCAAGGAAATGTCAGTTACGAAAATCGGCACTAACTTCCCAACTATTGAGGGATCGTACAATTCGGCTCCCCTTCGAGCTAGTTCGTCTGCTCTTAGGTTTCCCAAGACGTTGGAGTGGCCCTTTACATGTCTCCATTCAACTGAGTCTAACTCATTCAATATATCTAACAACCGTTCCAGTTCCTTTCGATTTTTGACCTTACTCTTAGAACTATTTCTCCATTCCTTTGTTTTCCAAATCGGAACCCATTCAGTGACAGATTTAATGAGAAACTTCGAATCTGTATTGACTCTAAATTTCCGAATCCCTAAAGATATAGCTATTTTTATGGCTGTAATCACTGCTTCGATCTCAGCGTAATTATTCGTATTACCATTATATACAGGTTTTCCAATATTCAAAGGGTTATTTTCCCCAAAATAAACTCCTATCCCGACTCTCGCTTCTAAGGTGCCGTTCTTCACACAGCAACCATCCGTCCACACATCTGTAAATTCATTTACCGCTAAAACGGAAGATGGAATGGAATTCATCGCACTAATTTCTGATTTCACCGAAAGTACGGACGGGGATTTGAGCGAACCTGACAACTCCATCGGAATCTCCTGGGTTCGCTTCACAGATTCCTCGGATCTTTTTTTGAACAATTTGGACAAGTAGCTTTGATGACATCTTTCTCACCACATCGATAGCAAAAAGTGTTACGAGGTTTTGAACAGGTGACAAAACGGTGTCCTTTCGCACCACAATTCCAACAAGTCACTTGTCTATCATCAGTGGATGGTGACGGAGAAGCGGGTTTAGCTGTGGGAACTCTTCCCTTTGGTATGGGTCCAACGGCATTTTCCCTTTGCTCCGATTTCCCCCGTTTCGAATTGGGGTCAGGACCGCGTTGTGAGGAATATGCGCCCTTTGTCTTTCTAGCTTCAGCAGAAAAGAAATCGGAAAATCCATCCACTTCCAATTCTAAGTCGTCGGCATCTGGGGAGAGGGTGAAATTTAACTGGGCTCTACTTCGACCTAATTTTGGCGGATGGTAGGCTAATTCTTCATCCAAGGACTTCTCTGGTGGGGGTGGAGCATGAAAGGTCTGAGCTGATAAATACACCTCCTCACATTGTACCGCAATATATTCCAGTTGTTCGAAACTCTCTACATCATCAGGTCGAATCGAAATCCTAATCCGCGGCTGCATATTTCGAAGAGCACAATCAATAATTTGCCATTCGGACCAAGGAGGATCGGCACGACTAATAAGAGTATGTAAACACGTCAGATAATCGGCGACTGGTTCTCTATCCCCTTGGGTACGAGATAATATTTCCCGCTGTAAAGCGTATTGGTAATTCTGGCGAATGAATCGATTGCGAAAGGCAAATTCAAAATCTCCGAAACTCTCCCAAGCAGATCTTTTGTCCCTAAACCAGGCCAAGGCTATTCCAGAAAAGAAAAATGGTAGACAGGATAACAGATCTTGATCCCCAATCGGCATCAAGGACCTTCCTTCTTGAATCCGGGTTATAAAAGCTTCCGCGTTTTCCCTCCCTGAAAATTTCAAGTTCCACTTTCTCATTATATCGCAAACGGCAGCTAAATTTCGTGTTTGTTGATAGGTGGGAATACGCGAATTTGAATTCCACACCCCCGGATGATAATCGCGTGGATCGTAAAATTCTCGGTTCTGAAAATCCTGATCATAGGGAATTCGCGAGGGTAGAAATGGATCTGATTCCTCCCTTATTCCCCTAATATCCCGACGTTCATCGGGATAACATTGAGTAGAGGTCAAATTCTCTCTAACCCGTGAACTAGCGAAATCAGCCCCCCTTGTCATAGGCAATCGGAAGTCGTTCCTTTCGACAAGGAAAGGGTTAGCGTTCGGGATCCTATCTGGCCTTTGTATTGGTGGTCGTATATTGTGAAAGTTTGCCTGGGGGTTAGCACCTAATGTCCTATACAAACGTTGTCTAATGGGAGGTGGTGGATGTTGAGTGAGGTTGGTCAGGGGGGTCGATCGACCTTCCCTACCAATTGGGCCAAATTCCAAATCACGCGAAACGTGTCGATTTGAATTGGAATGAGAGCGGTTAATCGGTAGTGCCGTTGCTCCATCCTCGTCTAAATCTATAAGACTTTGCTCAACGTTTGCAGTAACTTGAGGGACAATCGGAATTTGCTCTGTCAACTCCTTCATCAATCTAGTTCGAAGCACGTGCATTATTCCCTTGGTCGATAAATTTCTATTTTCCAATTCCGTTTTTAATTGCCCCAACGTTAACGATAAAACCCAATCGTCGGGATACAATGACGGTTTAAAGGTACGCTCCATTGTTTCGCTTTATCTCGGCAAATTTGAGTTCAGAAAAAAAAAATCAAACCTTCAAAACAAATCGGAAACGAAAATTATCAATAATCACTACTAACTTTATTTGAAAAAGATCTCAACTCCAAAATAATGTTCGAACACAAAAAGAGAGGCAAAAAGAAATAAACACCGGCATGTAAACAAACTATTTCAATTTATTCCCTTTACGAAATAATGTTAATTTATCTATCACAATTTCTATCAAACATTTCCGATTTGTTTACAAAATACTCGTTGAACTTTCCGATTTGTAGAGTTACAAAAAAAAACTTTTATAAAGAATCGGAAATAAACTTTTTAATCATACAAGTAAAAAAAAATTCAACTTTCGATATATATATATAACTGAAATGAATAACTGGAAAATGATAATAATAACGATAATAAACTACTCAGCAATTCATATTGATTTTAATTTATGGATATTTTAATTTCAAAAGAGGTACTCAGTCATAAAAAGCCAAGAGAATGTAAACACTAAAAAGGT
Source organism: Ceratoteleas bidentatus (assembly GCA_022817645.1). Taxonomy (NCBI): domain Eukaryota; kingdom Metazoa; phylum Arthropoda; class Insecta; order Hymenoptera; family Scelionidae; genus Ceratoteleas; species Ceratoteleas bidentatus. The sequence continues at coordinate 10,108 of JABFPB010002959.1, read as the reverse complement.
AAACAAAAGTTTAATAGTGCACTCGAAAAAGCAAATTTCACTCGAATATTTGTAATTGGTAATCCAACTCTTTTTTCGATTAGTTTTCACACCCTTGATCAACAGTTTTTCCGATTTTAATATCACTAAAACCATCAACTCAGCAAAACAAAAAAAAAAGACTTTGCGCGGAAAAAAATCTTGCAGTCAACAGCTCAAAACACCGACACAAAAATCGGAATCAGAATTCCGCTTTACGAGAGAAGTTGCGATCAACGCATTCGAAGATGCCACTTACTTTGTTCGGAATTAAATGCCGATTTCCTGCTTACACCAAAATTGTGTTGCCGATACGCAATACCGCTGTTTGTTCAACTCGGGAACACCGGCGCTGAAAACCCGCAATTTGTCGGGACCGCCAACGACAACAAAGGCTCGTATGAACGTGCAGGTTGGAATGACTGAAAACTCGGCGGACTGTCGCGACTCGCGCCAACGCCCTCACTCAACGGGTGGCGCGGGGCGGAACTAATGTTTCAAGCGCGAATTACCGAAACGATTTCAGCTGACCAAAATGTTCGTTGATCCGCGCGGACGTCGACTCCACTTGTTTTGGTCACTTTGCACGAAAATAAATACGACAACACAAACACAAAATATAGTTCTGAAGATTTAAAATCGAAATTTAACGTCGAATTAAATTCAACGAATTTCCGATGCTTTTCGTCGAACTTTATTTCAAATGTCATCAATTTTTCGTCACTTTAAATAATCGCATGCAATAAATAAGAGACGGACACAATAAATAATCGCACATGAAAGTCAATACACAACATTTGTCGATCAATAAAATGTCTATAAATAAATTTAATTTGTTGGATTTAAAGATCCTGGCAGGATCGCCAAATTGTAACGTTACTTTTTGAAATAAGTAGTCACCCTTCGCCACTTCTGGACTTAGAATAAAAAAATTAAACTAAAAGGTCAGGATCGCCATTTGGAAACAAAATGTTCTCCAAAAACACTAGAAATACTACTATGGTCCAAATACAAAGCCAGAAATGAAGCGGAATTTTAGGTTGGTCACGCAAAACGGAACTGACTCCGCGAATATCCAGATAAGGATCTTCTACCAACATTCAATGGCAAGGAGTCAACAAAAGTCACTCCAATTCTCAAATAACTAATCTGATTTTATTGATCGGCAATTTCTCAAAACAAAGACAAAACAATTGTTATAAATACTCAATGTAAAACCTTTGTCCAAATAGTCCAAAATAAATCAGAAAAATTCATACATAAACAATATTCTCTCAATTACTTATCTAAATTCAAACTGACTACGATTCTCACAGTAAAGAAAATTATATTTCGTCTAAATGATTTCTCTTTCAAGCAAGACCTATATTCTCACTCGGTGACTTATCGGGATTGCAACCAAGGGGCTAAATTTAAACTATAACTTTTATCAAAACTCTGGATATCGGTAGTTCATTAACGCTCAACTGAAGGTCACGACTATAAACACAATCAAAAGTCTCAACATACCGATCCCAGAAAAGTCTAATTCAAATTCGATTTAATTTCCACGTGGGACTTATCTAAAACGACTATACGATCGACAATTATGGCAGAAATTTCTCGCTAAAAACCACACACATGCAAATTCGTCTTTCACAACTTGACTTTACTCTAACGCAAAAATTCTAAGTACACGAATTCGTCTTTCAAAACCCGATTTTTTTATCTATAAGAATTTCGTATGGATTCGTCTTTCAGAACCGATTTTATTTTAACTAAGCTTTCTCTCAATACGAATTATCCATAAATACACGAAACATAACCGAAAAATATTCCCTAGTACGAGTCGTCTTTCAGAACTCGATTTTCCTAATACAATAACTTCTGCACTACACGATCGGAACGGACTCACCAAAATCGCAGAGTTTGCTCTGAAATCGGAAGCTCGATTGAGTAGCCGAAAACACGGTTCTCCACGGCGTTGGTCCTGGATGACGAGTCGAATTTTCAAAGTCCACTGGTCCCCTGGTTGAGATCCCCGTAGTCAGTCAGGCTCTCCTTTCCGTAAATACAATTTCGTCGAAGTTCGGAAAAGCAAGAGAGTCCAGCTCATCTGTGCCGCTCAACTTATTCCCGAGTCAGACTTCCCCCTCCACAATCGAATTTCCCGCTATCTGCCGCTGAGTAACGCTGCTCGATGTAATCGGGGCAATAATGGTTCATTATTGTCCTAGGACAATAATAGACCCATTACCGACTTCCCCGCAGTCCATAAAATGTCGTATTCACCTCGGGCGCAAGCGCCCTTGGTATAATGTACTATTGGCATAATGTACTATTATTTGACATACAGGCCCCCTGGGCCTTTTACAAAGGGTCTAATTTCGGACAACAGATTCGGTAAACGCAATTACATGTCAAGATGTTAGGGTAGATGGTTAAACAAAAATTAAAATTTCGTTACGTGAGTGTAAACAATCATAGGCGTAGATAGCAAGCAATTTCAACACTCTCACATCAGACGAATTCAAAATTTCAGACAATGTTTGGTCCAGCCTACTCGAATTATCTATAAAGGGATTTCTTCGGGTCTGCAAAGCAGGACATTGCATTAACAGGTGCAAAATGTCATCTGGCTCTCCGGTATCGCATAGTTTACATTTCTCCGCAGGGAAGAGTTTGTAACTTGTGCCCGAGATTATAATTCTCGCGTTATGTACATTAAATAATCTAATTTGCGCAATCGTACGAGTATAGTGAATAGCTATCCTCGGTGATAGGTACGGTGATTTCCTATTCCAAATATGTCTGTACAATAAAGTCGAAGAGGTGTTTTTGCCAGTTTATTTTGGTCATCGGCGCGCAAGATAGACGCATGTTTGATTTTAATTCCCTGAGCGACAGACTGAAGGATTTCTTGTGAGAGATTCTCCCAGCAATTACGGTAACCACACAGACGAAAAATGTCTCCTACACGCTTGCACCAGTTATATTTTCCGGATGAGGCTGGGGTTTCAGGCGATCAAAGCAAGCTTTGGGTTACCTATCCTGTTTCATTGCAAAAATTTTTTCTAGATGAGAAATTGTTTGGTTAAATATTATCGAAGCAAAGGCTACCCGGTTTGTCTCAAGTCTGATCGCATAATTTGGGGTCTGTGTGGGTAGAAGTAAGAGTTTTTTAAAAAACTGGGTTAGTACCTTTTCACATTCCTGGACATATCTCAGACCCCAAATATGCGAACCATACAAGAGAACACTTTGCACCATAGAGTCGAAGCGTCTGTTTTTTGTACACCATGAATCTGATCTAGATTTATTGAGTATATCAATAACTACAGCACTTGCCATGTTAGCCGAGCGAATAATTGTTTTCGATGCATATGAAAAGGTGGTGGAGCTCGAGAAAGTCGTGCCCAAATAATTGTATATATTAGAGTTTTCAATTACTTTGTCTCCGTACAGAAAAATAGGTTTCACTTTTTGTGGGCGTCCGCCTTTGTGAAACACAACCACCTTAGCCGTGTTGATAGCCAGGTCATTTTCCTCACAATAAGATTTCAAAATTTCCAATTTTTTATTCATATCAACTGGTGAGTAAGAGAAAATAACCAGGTCGTCAGCATATGCCAAACCAATATGTCGAGCAGATGGTTTACTGAGATGCCGCTTGCATTTTTGTTCCGGAAGAATGTCTCCAGGTCGCTCAGGTATAAAGAAAAGAGCATCGGACTCAGCGTTTCGCCCTGTAACACGCCTTCAGTGATCTCGATAGGATCCAGTCAGATCACTATTCGTTCGCACTGATAAGCACGCTTTGTCATAAAAATCTATCATGATTCATAGGAAGGACGCACTTACACCTAGACGCGTTAATAATTTACACCTTAGTTTGTTCTGGTTGACGCTATCGAATGCTCTATGAAAATCAATAAAGAGGGCATATACTTTTCCTCCGGGTTTGCGAAGATGTATTTGAATCAAAGCGTTCAGCACGAAAATATTATCGGCACTACTGCGTCCTTTCTTGAATCCTGCTTGAAATTCCGGAATGGCCTCAGTATCAGAGGCCCAATTCAAAAATGGCCCAAAAATGGCCAAAAAATGCAACTTTGCGCACGATTTTTATTTTGCGCCCGCTCACATCCGACCCATGGCCAAAAAGTGCAGCTTTGCCCACGATTTTTGGCCCGAAAAAGATCACTTTTTGTGCAGGTGTGACAAAAAAATCATGTTTCTTAAAATCTCCTTTTGCCAACCTGGCCGATCATCTGAAATCATAAACTCGAAACATTTTTTTAATGAGGGGTAAATAATCTAGAAATTAATCGTTCGGTTTTGAAAAACATTTAATTTTTAAAAGTGGCGGCCGCCGAAACTCGAAGAATCGATTTTTCACTAAAAAATCCGTCTTTAAATCCCAGGTAGGCTTGGTCGCGTTTAAATTGGTTGATTTGTTCAAGAAATATCGTGGTCACCGATTTTGAAAACATGTAGATATAGATAATCGTGTATAAACTTTATAATGACTTGAAAATAAATGAGACTTACATGGAGTTATTAATCCGTGGACCGTAGGATGCGCCTTCGTCCATACACAATGATAGTACACAATGATATAACGACTCACATGTATAACGACTCTATTTACAGCGCAACGGTCACGTGCCACCAGCTGGAACGTGATGGGCTTGACGCGGTCCTCTTTGATCGGGCATAACTTTGATAATTTTGATCTGATCGACTTGAACTTTTGCGGGTTTCGAAGCTTAAGAGTCCCACTTTAAAATTAACTAATACAAAAAAATCAATATTTTTTACCCTCACAGGTGTATGTACCCCCTTAATGTCGAAAGAAACAAAAGGTGTTTTAAAACGGATCTGGTCTCCACAAAGCCCAGATTTAAACCCTATTGAACTCCTTTGGGATGAATTAGATAGGAAAATGAAAGCGAAAAATCCAGCTAATAATAACCAACTTTTTGAATACTTGCAAAATGCATGGCAAGAAATTGAACCCGAAACATTGTTAAAACTCGAAGAACGTATGCCTCGTTTATGCAAAGCAATCATAAAGGCAAAAGGAGAGCACCTTGATGAGACTTTTATAAACTCATAAATATAAATTGTAGTCGTTTAAGAGTTTGCTTCTGCTCTTATAATAATTTGTGTACCACATATTGTTAATAAAAATATTAAAAAATTAATGGTAATTGTTAATTAAAGCATTGTTTAATAATAAATATTATATTTACCTCAAAGTATTAAAACATGTTATTCAAGTTCTTAAACACGGAAAATAAGAAAAGAAATGTTATATAATGTTCACGAACTTTTTGCATTTCTGATGAGTTGACAACTACAGAATGCAGTTGTTTTACTCATCTTCAACCTTAAAGAAAATTATAAATAAAACTCAACAAAAACTTGTCATATATCATTCGAAAGGTCTAAGTTTTTATTGTATATGTCCGTGAGTGCCATACCGATTTTGAATTTGGCGAGAGTTCTAAGACAGAGGTGTAAAATTAAAAAAGTATTTTTCAAAAATCGTCATAATTCCAGGGGAAATCAAAATTACTTGACGCGACTTTTATATCAATAAAGCGTATTATCTAATCTATCGAATAAACCTACACCGCATTGTTTTATCATATGCAGAAATGAAGATACAATCATTCAAATTTCACCCGAAAATGTATGACGTGTTTACGAACTTTCTGTCGGTAGTATATATTATACATATTTTAGCTGGACCTTCGTACATAAAATAGATATAACATATATGTATATTATATGTATGCTCGATATATACAACATGTTCTAGCAAGGTACCTGAAAACTTTTTGGAACTTTACTTTCAGAGTGGTTCTGGATCCGGCGGCATATCTGGTGGGGTATCTGTAGGTGGCCAAGAAGGATCCTACGGTGGTGCAGGACAGAACGGTGTTGGATCTATTAGTGGTGTTGGTGGACCAACTTTAGGCGGATCTACCGGGGGTAGTGGTGGACCAAATGGTGGTGGTTCTATTGGAATTATCGGACGTCCAACTGGTAGTGGGTCTATTGGTGGAAATGTAGTGCCAACAGGTGGTGGATCTATCAGTGGCAATGGAGGACTAACCGGTGGGGGATCTATTGGAGGAAACATGGGACCAACAGGCAGTGGATCTATCGTTGGTAATGGAGGTCCTACAAGTGGTGGATCTATTGGTGATAATACTGGACCTACCAGTGGTGCATCAATTGGTGGTAGTGGTGGAGCAACTATTGGCGGATCTATCGGAGGTAGTGGTGGACCAAATGGTGGTGGTTCTATTGGAACAAACGGACGTCCAACTGGTGGTGGATCTATCAGTGGCAATGGAGGACTAACCGGTGGGGGATCTATTGGAGGAAACATAGGACCAACAGGCAGTGGATCTATCGTTGGTAATAGAGGTCCTACAGGTGGATCTATTGGTGATAATACTGGACCTACCAGTGGTGCATCAACTGGTGGTAATGGTGGACCAACTATTGGCGGATCTATCGGAGGTAGTGGTGGACCAAACAGTGGTGGATCTATCAGTGGCAATGGAGGACTAACCGGTGGGGGATCTATTGGAGGTACCATAGGACCAACAGATAGTGGATCTATCGTTGGTAATGGAGGTCCTACAGGTGGTGGATCTATTGGTGATAATACTGGACCAACTAATGGTGCAACAAATGGTGGTAATGGTGAACTAACTATTGGCGGATCTATCGGAGATAGTGGTGGACCAAATGGTGGTGGTTCTATTGGAACAAACGGACATCCAACTGCTGGTGGATCTATCATTGGTAATGGAGGTCCAACCGGTGGAGGATCAGTTGGTGGAGGATCAGTTGGTGGAAACATAGGACAAACAGGAGGAAGATATATTGGTGGAAATGGTGGTTCCACAGGCGGCTTATCACTTAGTGGTAATAAAGCACCAACAGGGGGCGGATTTATAGCTGGTAGTGGTTGGACAACGGGCGATGCATCAATTGGTGTGAACGGAGGTCCGACCGATAGTGGATCTATTGGTGGAAATGGAATTCCTGCAGGCGATATAAACGTTGATGGAAATGGCAGACCAACAATTGGTGGATCTATTGGTAGCAATGGCGGACCAGCCGGTGGAGGATCTATTGTCAATACTAACCGACCCATTGGTGGAAATTCAATAGGCAGTGGTGGAGCACCGTCTGGTGGCCTATTGCCAGCAACGACATCGAAGGTAACGATACTTTTGTAATCGATAAATAATATGGTTATGGCTATTATATATCATTAGATGGATTTTAGTTGCATCTATCGCACTATCTCAAAAAATGTGTTCTCGAATGGCACATTTTACTTACTATCATATAAGTTAATGATTAAGATTATTTATCAGCGCTAAATTCACAGAATTTCTGATTTTTAGTTAAAATATTTGGTTTTAACGTTATCTGATAGTTAATTTACTGATTTTTTATGGGAGATTTTAGTCATGTATTAAAGTTTGATAATGACATTATTATATTGCGTATCTATTGGAAATATGATATCTTTCACCGCAAAGGTTGCCTACAAAAATTGAGGAAATTAAAACAATTTTTATACTTCATTCTATGACATGGAACAAATTGAAACACAATGTCTTTTTCGTTAGAGGAATCAAGTAGTTCGGTCGAAATATGTGGCAAGACACGGTGACCGAACTTTCTTAATTACGGCGACCAACTGCCACGTAACCTCAACCCTTAGATGTTCCGAAAAAAAGAATTTATAAAACGTAGAAATGGAAACAGAACATGTTCTTTATGATGTTTCTTAAGATTATTATGTAAAAGAACATCGATATTTTTTTTCATTTCTGGTCTTTTAGTATGTTATGTTCGCGCCTAACTTCCAACCTATCACTTTCCTTGTTCTTCGGCTAATGCTTTTTGAAATAGGTAACGACTGCATTTAAACCCAAAAATAAAAAATAGCAAAAATTATAGACTCCAAAAATAAACTCAAACAACTGAAAACCTCAGCATACTTATGTCCACAGTATTGCCCAAAGCTCCAAGTAAATTCAAAAACGGAAATGGAAATAGAAAAGTACATCTTAAAACGTTAAATAAAAATGTATGATATCATGTAGAAGCAAGATAAAATCATAATTGCTTCTTCTTTTTCTTCTTTTCTTTTTTTGGGACCGGGCTTGATTGGCCCAATATGACCAATAAGCACCTAAGTCAGTTTAATTTTCACGTATGTTAAGTGTTGTGTCAGTGTTTGATTTGTGCGCCACGTGCAGCGTCGGTAACGACGGAAAACAAAATGAAGGGGGATTGGGAAAGGAAAAGGAATTCTGGGACATGTGATGGGTTTAAGGAGGGTTTTCTGCATATTAACCGCCGCTTAACTACTAATGGTCGTGAAGTATCCGCCGGGCGTTTGTAGAAACAGGCACACCACGAGAAGGTCCCCGGTCGGAAACACGTGATGCATAGTCGGGATATTTCGTGCCCAATCATAATTGCTTAACTAAATGCAAATGTAATTGTTCTAAAAGTGAAAAGTCTAAAATCGAAGGACAAATCGTAAACATAGCACAGACCATGACCGCAAATCATAACAAATAAAGATAAAAACAAAAACATCTTGTCAAAAAATACCTAATTTTTCAATACAAAATAACGTCTGTGACGACTGGTGATGAATTTCAGTTCAGTTTGGCAATATACATTCACGTATTTGACATTAAAACAGCCGGAGCGTCATTTGGGCGGTTTTGAAAATTCTGAGATATCCTGTGCGTGCAATTCTTTCAAACTTTACGACTTTACGACTTTTATCTTTTTGCATTAAGAATAAGGTTTGTGAATAAATATTCCTTGATTTTAATTCGCTTATGAGATTACGCTCAAGGTAGACCATTATCATCATGGCCTACCTAGAACGGCCAGAGTCATCAAAATTGGACTAGCCAATTTTAAACATTTCAAAGAAATTGTTGGAATTGTTTGATTCATTTTGATTCTAGAGTTCCAGAATGGAACTCACCCTTCTTTTGTTTTAACAAACCCTCATTTTGACATGCGTCCTTCACCTTATTCCGTTCCGAACCCTTGTACGTAACGCAACTACGAAAAACTTGTACGTCACTAATAAAACGATTTATTCACCGGAGCCTCCACTTATATCTGAAGTTTCATCAAAACTGAATTGGGAACTCCTGTCAAACAGTTGACTTTGACCTTCCCCCTTTCGTTTGTCTTGTAATCATTCCTTGACGATCAATAAAAGACGAAGCTGACGTTTATTCGCTTATCCTAATTAAAGCATATTGTGAATCCACAACACAAACAAACAAACAAACATTCACATTTATATATTAGTAGGATTTGTAATGTTCCCATATTTTTATAACATTCAAAATTATTTCGATAGCTCCTATTAGAAACGACCTTATTCAGAACTCTGCATGTAAATTAAATGGGGAAATCTGAATAAGGTCGTTTCTAATAGGAGCTACCGATTTTTGACCGAACATATCTATGTTTTTCTTTTGTGTAGTATAAATAATACGAAAATGACCAAAATAAACAATTCCCATCACCGATAATTTTAACTTTCATTTTTGTGTTTGACATTATAAAAAACTAGCTAAAATATCCGGCTTCGCTCGGGTTAAAAAAATAACATAATTCCTTATCTGAGTTAGTCTCTAAATGAACAACGTTCATATAACACACGGTTCATATAACCTGAACCGTTAAATAACGGTCAGATAAAGTTGGATATCGGTGGAGCAACGGTCAGATAATGGTCAGATAACGGTAATAACGGCCAACCAATTTTCACATAACGGCCGTATCACGGTTGGATAACGGTCGGATAAAGGTCGGATAACTGTGTGACAAGGAGCGGTTAAGGAGCACATATGGGTCGGATAACGGTTGGATAAGTTCGGATAACGATCGTGTTACGTCAAGCAACAGAAGTAAGGAATATTAATCTAAATATCCCTTTATTTTTGAGGTTTGAGGTTTGAATTATAGAGGAGAGAAGAAATGGAAATTTGATTTGTATAATTTCTTGTTTTTTTATTTATACGTGTAAATT
>JABFPB010002958.1:0-18440 GCA_022817645.1 Ceratoteleas bidentatus | reverse complement strand
TTGCTGTTGATATTTCATCTGCTTTTTCATTAAAAAATTTGTTGAGAGTTTTTGATAAATTAGTTATTTTGTTCATTGTAAGTTCTCTTGTTTTGTTTGATAAATTTAAGAGGACTTATACCCTATTTTTTCCTTCTCTCCATCAATTTTCCTCTCACTTTTCCTTAACTTGACGCGTATGGTTTCTTTAACCAGCTTAACAGCTTCTAATTTGAATTCTGCTGTATATTCTCTTCTATTTGTCATATTTTGAAAAAACGTTTTATTTTACTCCAAAAACTTCTTAACTTTCTCTCTACTTTTTCTGGGTAAGGTCAAATTTGATGACACCTTTTTGTTCATTAACTGCAGTAACAAATTCAAGTTTTCCGATATCAATGCCAATAAAATTTTGATAAGATGTAACCATAAAAAACCTCGAGAGTTTAAGTTAAAATTTAAGATTGTAAACGGGTGCATATATATGTCCCAAGCAACTATTCAAACGTCTCGAAGAATAGACCTTGATATCTACGTATGTTATAATACTACCGTCTTACGGTCGCTCAAGCCTGCGATAATCACATTTTTATAGAGTTATCTTCCTTCTTGCTTCTTTTATATCACATTTCCAACTTACAACCGTCATAAAGGAACCAGTGTCAGCTACTTGGATGACGGGAGAAGGCGCTACTTGGATGACAAATAGTAGTGCGAAAGTCTCTTACAACTTACTTTTAATTAGTCTAACCCATGCGTGCCAATCCCTCTCACCAAGATTGCTTTCAAAAGATAGGAGATCCTTTACAGCTTTTGAGCAAATTTCTTCACTTGGAATTGATAACTCCTTATTCATTGCTAACGTTAAACATTGAGTTTTGCACGCTTGTTCTAAATGATACGTGTAAAACATTGCTTCTTGTATAGTCTGACCACACGTTATAGATCCATGATTACGCATTAACATCACAAAATTCTCTTTCAGATCAGCTATTAGTCTCTTTCCTTCTGCATCATCAAGTGCCAGGGAGTTATAATCATGGTAAGATATTTTATTATAAAAGTGCAGTGCCCATTGACTTATAGGAAGCAGCCCATCTTTGAGAGAAGAAACCGCTACAGTAGAAGGTGTATGCAAGTGAAAAATTGCTTGAATATCTTTCCTTGCTTGATAAACAAAACCATGAATTATATAGCCAGTTCTATTATATTGATATTCTTTGCCTTCAATTACATTCCCATCAAATGATACTTTCATTAACGAACGTTCATCTACTTCATCAAAACGCATACCAAACGGATAAATATAAAACGACTTTTGATCTTCAGAACGCACTGAAAGGTGAGTATATGTATGATCATCGAACTTAAGGTAGGACAAAATTTGATAGGCGTAAACCAGATCCCTTTTTACTTTGCTTTCTGTTAACATCCCTGTTAAAATCTTCTGAAGATTTATACACGAAAAAAGGCTTGTAGTAAACTAATAAGTCTATGCCACTCCGTCTTGCTTTCTGAATACCAAACACTTTTGTGTTGTAACTTGCTTGAAAATAGTTATCGTTATTATATAGAATTTATCTTTCTAAGTTACATAATATCTTAACCATAAAAATAATTTTCTATATAATATTTCATATGTTTTAAAGCTTCATTTTTGTGTTATTATAAATGCAGATTTTAACATTGAAGATAATGTGGTAAATATTAACATAGAAAAACAGCTCACAGGATTTTTCATATACCTCTCTGGTCTTTCAGGAAGTGGTAAACTTTCCACAGCAATAGAATTATCCAGTATGATAGACGCATTAATTGTAGATAGTAGCTTCTCTAACAACACTCAAATTTGCTCTATATACAATGGTGTCTTTGAACATAATCAAATTCCTAAAGAAGTTCAAGATAGAATATATGGCATTATGCAAATTATGCTTCAGGTAATAGAAAATTATCCGATTCACTCAAAAAATTACATATTTATTGATGAGTTGATGGAAAATAATGACCAGAACATGAGGATGTATGATTCAATAGTAAGGCTTAGTAAAAAAATGAACACAGAAATCCTTCCTGTGGTACTTAGGTGTGATCTACCGACATTACAAAAGCGTATTGCATTAAAAAGGCAAAGAAAAAATAGGAAGGTGATTAATGTAAATAGCATGATAGAGCAATGTAGGATTAACAATTTATTTACACCACCGAGTGCTATAGAGATAGAAAATTCAGATATGAGTATAAAAGAAGTAGCTCAAGAGATAGTAAACCAGATGCACAGGCTTAGCCAAATTAGCATGTACGCAAAAGAATAGTTTATAATGATTTCATATACTGAGGCTCATTTAAATATAGAGCTTCAACTTCTTTTAATTTTTGCTTGTTCTTCAGTCTATAATGAACTAATAGTCCTGCATGGCTAGCATTTAAATTGCAATCCATATGTGTACTGCTTGTAGCGTGACCAGGGTCACGTACTGCAGTTGGACCAGATAGCGGCAATAAATTGAAATCAAATAACTGCGTATAAAACCCTTGAGCATTTTTGATTATGGCTCTGATATTTTTTTTGCTATTTGCACAAAGCAAAGATATTGCGTAGGCTTGAACTTCCAGCGCACTAACTCCGTATAACGGCTTATTTGTAGCAAGATTTATACCTTGTGCTGCTGATATACCAACTCTAATTCCAGTGAAACTTCCTGGTCCAACTACTACCGCTAAATGGTCTATTTTGTCGTAGTTATAATTGTGCTTATTAAATAAAGTATTTAAAGTTTTAAAAAATGATTCTGCATGACTATTGCTAGCGGAATTGCGCTCTACAAAACAATTACCATCATAATCAACTATTGCTATTGAACTACCAGTACCTACAGTATCAATCGCTAAAATAGACATTACTTAAGCTTATCATAGAGTTTTGAAAATATCATAGTAAAGGCACCATTACCCATAACATTTGCTGAAGTGATTATTGGATCAAACACTATATACAATGCTGTGATTAACGAAAGCATTTCTGGAGAAAATTTGAGGTATTTCTCAAGAATAGGTAGCATTACCATAATTCCTCCTGCCGGCACTGCAACGATAGCAAACTTAAATAACAAAAAATAGAGAAGGAAAGTTACATAGTCTGTTGTGCACAATGAATAACCGGAGGCAATTATCATTGATAATATTATGATAAAAAAGCAATCACCTACTAAATGAAAGCTAGCAGTTATTGGTATGACAGATGATGCTATGTCAGGTTGCTTTACATTTTTTTTGCTTCCTTCAAGAGTAAGCGGCATAGTTGCATTACTAGACATTGTGCTCATCGCAGTAATAAATGCCGGTATCATATTGCCTATACTAGCTATCCAGCTTGTGATCTTAAATGAATTTGCTGCTCCATATAAGAGGAAAACATAAAGGTAGGTTGCAGATGCTATAATAATGAAAATTATTGAGTAATCCTTAAATATTATAGATAAAACTTGATCATGCTGCATTTTTAAAGCAAGCCCAAGTACAAATATTGGAATAATCGGCGTCAAAAACGTCTTCAAAATAAAGAGAGTTAAATCTAACATTTTGTTCGAAAGCTCTTTGCTTTTCTTGGGTAGCAGTGTGGACACTACTATGCTGGACACAAATCCACAAGCAAGGGCATAAAAATTAGAAAGCAATGCAGGCAGCCTAAACGACCATAAGGGAACAATTGTTTCTTCATACGTTATATCTTGTATTGAATGAGTGTTTTGTATGATAAAATGCCCAACAGAATAAGCTATTAAACTTGAAGCCAGATTTGACAAGAAGGTCATTATAATAAGTAACAATATGAACTTAATAGCTGACTGCTTAAGATTGTTAACACTGCTAAAGATTAACGCAAAAATAATAAAAGGCATTATAAATAGCAAAACCTCTTTTATACTCAGGCTCGTTGAGTACAAGAAGGTTTTTGCTTCCATTGGAACTAAATGACCAAAGAATGCAACTGAAGTGATGACCGTGAGTAAGATTAATAGTTGTAGCACGTTCTTGTATACCAATGTCCTATGGACATATATATGGTAAGTTAGTTGTTAAGTAAAGCAAAACTGTCTAAACTGCACAGCAAATGGTGTAATGAAAGTAGCTGACACTGGAATGACAAAGAAGAGTGAAATTAGCACTCACTTATTATTCGTGTCGTTTTCAGTAAAAGCCTCCTCCCATGTGCCTTGAGTTGCTGCGCGGCTATACTCTGTTACTCTATTTTCAAAGAAATTCGTATGTTCCACGCCATTTAGTATTTCATCAAGCCACGGAATAGGATTATCATTAACATCATATATGGACTCAAGACCTAATTGCATTAACCGTCTGTTTGCTACGTAGCGTATGTAATTGCGCACTTCTTCTGCAGATAGTCCTTCAACGTCTCCGAAATTAAAAGCAAGCTTTATAAACTCATCCTCAAGCTCAACAATAGTGCGGCATGCAGAATATAATTCCTCTTTAAACTCATCGTTCCAAATTTCATTATTCTCTTTAATTAATGTATTAAATAACATAATAATTGAATTGGTGTGCAAAGTTTCATCACGGGCTGACCAGGCGATTATCTGCCCCATTCCTTTCATTTTTCCAAAGCGTTGGAAATTGAGCAAAATTGCAAACGATGCGAATAACTGCAACCCCTCGGTAAATGCACCAAACACCGCTAGAGTTTTAGCTACATGTTTTTTATCGTGTTTTTTGCTTTCCTCGAATTCCAACATGTATTCATACTTCTTTCTCATAGCATCATACTTTAAGAATGCTTGATACTCGCTTTCTGGCATGCCAATTGTGTCTAAAAGATAAGAATAAGCTGCAATGTGTATAGTTTCCATATTGGAAAAGCTTGCAAGCATCATGCATATTTCCGTTGGCTTAAATATATTTGAATAATGCCTCATGTAGCAGTTATTTACTTCAATGTCTGCCTGAGTAAAAAATCTAAAGATCTGGGTTAGTAGATTTTTTTCTACACTTGAAAGTTTAGTTTTCCAATCCTTCACGTCATCAGCGAGCGGAACTTCTTCAGGTATCCAATGTATCCTTTGTTGCTGTAGCCACGCATCATAAGCCCAAGGGTAATTAAAAGGTTTGTATATTGGATCTGCTTCTAACAATGACATAAGATACCTATTATTTTCTAAAGTAAATATCATATTAAGTGATATTGAGAATCAGTCAATTTAACTTTTTTGAAATTTGACGGCAGGTAATTTATTAGTGTATTATAGCTTCAAGTAATTTATCAACAGAAATGCGAGTATTAATATTTTTTATTTTATTATTTACAGTGAGCTGCACTCACACTATTCACAATCACGGAGCTCCTGGCATTAGTGTTGAATTGTGGAGCAAGATAAAAGTAGGCGACGATAAAGAAAAAGTGGTTCACACTTTAGGATCACCAACATTAGTATCAAAGTTCGATGATAACATTTGGTACTATGTCTCATATAAAATTAAACAAGCCAACTTCTTAGGAAAAAGGAAGTATAGCAGTAAGTCTCTGCAAATTTCATTCGACCAGGACGGTAAAGTTGAAGATACAAAAGAAACTGACATCTTAGAGAGATCTTTGGCTGTTTCTGATTGAAAGTTTGCTAACTATAGAGTTTTTCTCACTCTTCTTTGCATCCAAGAACCGTATAACGTCATCCCAGTGTCCAGACACTGGGATCCAGGAGTTTTATTAAGTTGGTAAGCATAAAAATAGCTGTTTTATGTTAAAATACAATGTTTTTGATGATTATGGAAAGACTGGATCCCAGTGTCAAGCACTGGGATGACACCATTTGTTGTAAACTCACTTTTACTCTATGGTTATACTACCTTGCTGCTATCCTGAACGGATACAGTGGGCTTATTAAATTATAGAATTACTTTAGCTATAGAATAAAATCTAGTGTTACTTCACGCCAAATGTGGTGGTGCTGAGTAGGCAAGCCGGTCAATGGGCTACATTTATATACTGCACGCATTGCGTTATCTGCTATCGACCTGAAAAGTGGATTATTTCGATAGGAATCACTGTCTGCTACATCCGCCATAATTATCTCGCCTTGACTGGATAACAATAAGTTAATTATTATATTAAAATTTTCTTTGTAAGCTATGCTTTCAGGAATGCTCCAGCATTTTGTGAGCTTGTCTCTTATAGAGTTAATAATTTCTGTTACAACTAATTCATCCTTTTTGCTCTCAACGCTTTTTTCGTTTCCTATTTCATTTTTTGCCCCTCTAACATCCCTTCTTAGTTTTTTCTCTACACTTTTTTTTCTTTTTGGAATTGGAATGAATTCTTTACCCTCGTTAATAATGACTTCTTCTTGCATTTCGATAATTTGCCTCGGTTGTGCTACAACAGTGTGCTCAACTATTTCTTTTTTCCTTTGTGGTATAGGAACAGCTAACGTATCATTCGTTTGGGCTTTTGTTGAAGATAACGAAAAAAGCAAAAAACAACATAAAGACAAAAAAAGAATATAATTAGAATAGAAAAAACGCATATGTTAAGCAGCTTGTTTTACTGGTTTAAAGCTAATATTGCACGTAAAGTCAATATATTTTAGTTGATGGACGAGTTTGAAGTCAATAAGGAATCCCTTCAAAGCTGAAGGCAAGCGAAAGATTGTCTTCTCGACAGACAAAGGAATTGTACAATGGATTAAAAGGAACCGTATGACAAAAATTATAGCAAAAGAATATACAGAATTTTTAGAGCAGTTGAAGGATCATATTGCAACAAACCGTTATAAAGCAGCACTTGCAGTAAATAGTAAGCTTATTTTGCTTTACCACCATATTGGTACAGAGATCCTAAAACGCCAAAAAGAACATACCTGGGGAGCTAAGGTAATTGATCAATTAAGTAAGGATTTGAGAAGTACATTTCCAGAACTGAAAGGCTTTAGCATGAGAAATCTGAAGTATATGCGTAAGTTTGCCGAAGAATATCCTGATGTTGAATTTGTGCAGGAGCCTCTTGCACAATTAACTTGGTATCACAATATCACTCTTTTGGAAAAAATAGAAAATCATGAAATAAGATTATTTTATGTAAAAAAAGCTATTGAACATGGCTGGTCACGCAACATTATGGTGATGCAGATAGAACTTGGACTACATAAACGTCAAGGAAAAGCAATAACTAATTTTAAAGAAAAATTACCATCTCAACAATCCGATCTAGCACATTACACATTAAAAGATCCGTATATTTTTGATTTTTTAAGTATAGGTAAGGATGCTCATGAAAGAGAAGTAGAAAAAGGACTCGTAGGGCATATGGAAAAATTTCTGTTAGAACTCGGTGAAGGATTTGCATTTGTTGGTAGACAATTTCATTTAGATGTTGGTAATAAAGACTTTTATATTGATTTATTATTCTATCATTTAAAGTTACGTTGCTTCGTAGTGATTGAACTAAAAGATAAGGATTTTAAGCCGGAATATGCTGGTAAAATGAATTTTTATCTTTCTGCAGTTGATGATTTACTGAAGCACTCGACAGATCAACCTTCTATAGGGTTAATCTTATGTAAATCTAAAGACGATGTACTTGCTAAATATACACTCAAAGACATAAATAAACCAATAGGATTAGCGGAATATCGAATAACTGAAAATCTACCAGAGAACATAAAAACAGCTTTACCGACGATAGAAGAATTAGAAGCTGAATTATCCAAAATTTCAGATAAGGAAAAGTAATGGTTACTAAAATCATTCAAACAATTATTTAGCAAACCAAAAACCAAAAGCTCAGCATGGAGGCTCAGGAAGAAGGGTGGCAGCCAATACCTTACTCTCTCATAGCCTTGAAACTTTGGAAGCAGACAGTAACGGAGTAAGTGATTTTTATGGATTACAAGCTCTAGGTGTACTATCCTATAATATCATACGGTCAATATACTCTAAATGAGATGGAAAGATGAAGGCATCATTATAGCTGCTAAAAAATACGGCGATAAAAACTTAATTCTCTCTCTGTTTACAAAAAATCATGGAAAGCGCAGGGGATTAACTAAGCTAACAAACAATAGCAATTATAAGTTTCAGATAAGTAATCTATTACATGCAGAATGGAGTGCTAAGTTACCTGAAAATCTAGGTTTTTTTAAGTGCGAATTAATCGAATCTCCATTCCATCATTTCTTTCAAGATAGGTTAAAAAGCATTACTATTGTTTCTTTCTCCTCTATTTTAGAAAAAGTGCTTCCAGAAAGTGAACCCTGTGCCGTGCTATATGACAATTTTCGATATTTCATCGATGTAATTAAACACAACAATCAGTCTTGGCAAAGCCATTATCTTAACTTAGAGCTTCTGCTTCTTACGCAATTGGGATTCAAGTTAGACTTATCCAAATGCGCTGTAACAGGTGTTAAGGAAAATTTACAATTTATTTCTCCAAAAACTGGTAGAGCAGTGTCAAAAAAAGCAGGAGATTATTATGCAGATAAACTCCTACCTTTTCCACAAATGTTACATGATGTATACAATAATAACCTACAAAACAGCTACTCATTCCAAGAATTTCAGTTAGGACTGAAAGTCACAGGATATTTTTTAAATAAGTATCTATTTTTGCAGTTAAACGTGAAATTTCCAGAGCTGAGAAACCTCATGTTGTCGCTTCAATCTTAGTTATCACTTTTTTGAAATCATTTCAGAAATCTATAGCTAACCCAAGCAACACGTCATACCGCGATTCATTCCATAACTGTACGAACATTGTGATTTTGGCCCATCAGATCCCAGTGCTTGACACTGGGATCCAGGAATTTTAATTGTAAGTAAGCATACTGAGTTGATAAGTATAAAAGTAGCTAGAAAATAAACATTTTTGATGAGATTATATGGAAAACTGGATTCCAGTGTCAAGCACTGGAATGACACCCTCCTGGTGGAGACTGCCCTCAAATCACAACATTAGTACAATTGCACTATCTGTAAACATACATTGCTTTAGCTATATGTCTAATTTCAGAGATCTAGCCAGTAACCACTCTATTTCTACCACTGTTTTTTGCTTTATATAAATATTTGTCGGCACGTACTATAAATTCTTTAATATTGTCAAGGTCAGATCCTTGCATTTCTGCAATTCCAATGCTCACAGTTACATTATGGGTTGTATTTTTATCCGCAAGTACAAAAGGTTCTTTAGCAATAATTTTTCGTATTCTCTCCGCAATAGTATACGCATCTGATACATTGGTATCTGGTATTACAATAACAAACTCCTCACCACCAAACCTAGCTAGTAAATCTGTCACTCTGATGTTTTCAGAAATTCTTTTCTGTATTTGCTTTAAAAGTTCATCTCCAGCACTATGCCCAAAACTGTCATTCACTATCTTAAAATAGTCTATATCAAGTATCATAAGAGACAACCTTCTATCCTTTTCCACAGAGTTCTTAACAATGTTTCTTAAGTGTGCATCAAAATATCTTCTATTATAACAGTTAGTTAATGGGTCCTTTATAGACATTTCCGCATTATTAAATAAATTCATTCTCAAGGCATCTTGATATCTTTTGCGTTTCACTTGCGAATTAACCCTTGCTATTAACTCACCCTCATCCAAAGGTACTGTTAAATAATCATTAGCACCTACATCAAGTGCTTTTACTAAATTGTTTTTATCATAATCCTCAGAAAGAATTAGAATTGGTGTATAACGTGTTTCCACCTTACTACGAAACCCAGAACACAAACGCAAGCCGTCAGTTTTTGAAAACTGCATATCAGAAATGATCAAGTCGTAATTATCCTTAATACCAACCTTTAATGCCTCTATTGGATCACTCAGTATTTTAATTGACCTAAAGCGTTGCTTTAGTACATTATATATTTGCTCTGCTTGATGAACATCCTCATCTACAACAAGTATGTTAGCATCCAAAATCTGATTGGAATAATCCATAATACTGTTTCCTGCGACTCCACCAATCTCAGCGTTGGTTTCGCCTCTTAAACGCAATTCATCTATAATCATTTTTAAGCGCGTGAGAGACTTAATTCGTGCAGATAAAGCAGTTTCGTTTATTGGTTTAGTCAGAAAATCATCCGCGCCAGCATTAATACCTTGCACTCTATCATGAGTGTCATGCAGTGCAGTTACCATAATTATTGGAATATGGGTTGTCAAGGGATCACTCTTTAGCTCCATACAAACTTGAAAGCCATTCATCTTTGGCATCATGATATCAAGTAATATAATATCAGGCTGTTGCTTTGCTACTAAATCTATAGCTTCTTCACCATCATGAGCTACGATAACCGTATAGTACTCTGCTTTTAGTCGAGCTTCTAAAAGCTTGACATTAGATAGTACATCATCTACTACCAGAATCTTCGCTGTCATTATCTTTAGATGTATTATCTATATCATAAGTAGGATAAAGCTTACCATTTTTACCAACTATGTAATTTACTTTCTCAGTATTACACTCTTTATATAAATCTTCAATTCCGGCATCCTTCAATAACCTTTTGGCTTTTAACTTTACAATTATAAAATACCTATATATAACCTTAATAAAATCAATAAATACAGGTACCTTATTTTTATCAAGAACAATTATGCTCACTAAAGCTACAACTAAAATTTCTGAAAGACCTATATCGAACATTTTCCTATGAAGCAAGTACTTTAATCCTTCTGATTATAAATATTAATTTGCTTAAATCAAGTTTAGAAGCAACCATCTCATCTAAAAAACTATTATAACGTTCTATGTAGTCCTTATCATTACAAGCCCAGGTTTGAACCTTATCTTCGGGGTTATCAGTAGCTTTTATGACTTTAACAGCTAGCTTGTGATGGTAATTGCTTAAATCGTCCAATAAATCATTAACTAAGCTGCGATCCCAATAAGAAGAGCTGCTTTTCATCTTGATGGCAATTGTTCTAATCAGATCGAATCTTAACAGTGACTCTAACTCAAAGTATATTTTACCAGCATCAAGAATGGACAAAGATGTCTGTTCAGTAACAGATATAATATCCAGTGCATAAGTAAGAACGCACAGGTCAGCAATTTTTTTTGCTAGATCTTTATCTATATTAAGTTCCACTAAAGAAGTGTATCCATGATTATAGACCTTTAACAGGTGTTCATCTAAAACATCATGGCCTAAAGTTTCAATTGCATCTTTAAATTTTGTAACATCATCCAATTCTACAAAGCTAAGATTTTTTACTAACCAAAACGATACTCTGCCAATAAATTTCTGCACATTTCTCACTATTTGCAAGTATGAGTTAATATCAATTTTTCCATCCAATTCATCAATTTTCTGCCACAGGTTATTTAAATCATATAGGTGGTTAACAACAATATATATGTTAACTGCTTCGTGTACCTCAACTCCAGTATTCTCAACTAAATTATTAATAAATATACAGCCCATCCTATTTACAACATCATTTGCAATGCAAGTGGAGATAATTTCTCTACGAAGTTGGTGTTTTAATATAAAATCCTTAAACTCTGTTAACATCTTTTTAGGAAAATAACCTAGCAAGTAGTCATTAGATATAAGATCTTTTTCAGGCAGATCGGAATGTATAATTTTATTTTTTATTGCTGTTTTAGCATAAGATATTAGAATAGAAAGCTGAGGAGAACTGAAACCTTTTGCACCGGTTAACATCCTTGCTACCTCTTCGTCATCTGGAAGAAATTCTACGCTTCGGTTTAACAGCCCAGATTTTTCTAAACTGAGCAGTAACCTGTGGTCCTGCTCCAATCTCTCTTTAGCTTGCAAACACTCAAGAAGTAATGCTTTTGTTTCAATTCTGTTGTGGTTCTCAAGCACCTTGGATGCAACTTCATCCACCATACTTGCCAGTATTTCATTCCTTTTTTCTAAAGAAATACCCCCTGCTTTCATAGCTGAAACAAATGCAATCTTAATGTTAACTTCAAGGTCCGAACATATCACTCCGGCTGAATTATCAACAAAATCTGCATTGATATATCCACCTCTTTCAGCATATTCTATTCTTCCAAGCTGTGTGCATCCCAAATTTCCGCCTTCTATAAACATAGAAGCTCTAATATCCTTACCGTTTACTCTTAATTCATCGTTTGCTTTGTCACCGACCATGCTATGATTTTCACTCTTTGCCTTAACAAACGTGCCGATTCCTCCATTCCATATGAAGTCCACTTTTGCTTTCAACAGATATCTAATCAAATCACTTGGAGGTAGCATATCTTCTGTTATATCAAAGCACTTTTTTATTTCTTGAGAAATGTTTACTTGCTTACTGCTACGCTCAAATACTCCTCCACCCTTAGAAATCAAATCTTTATTATAATCCATCCAAGTTGAAAATGGTAACTCAAAGAGACGTTTACGCTCTGTGAAACTCTTTTCTGCATCAGGGTTTGGGTCAACAAAAATATGCATATGGTTAAATGCGCCGATTAAATGTATATTTTTTGAAAGCAGCATACCATTTCCAAATATGTCGCCAGCCATATCCCCAATTCCAATAACAGTTGCATTCTGGTAAATATCCTTATTCATTTTCCAAAAATGCCTCTGTGCTGCAATCCATGCACCTCTGGCTGTAATACCCATTTTTTTGTGATCATAACCTGCTGACCCACCAGATGCAAATGCATCGCCAAGCCAAAAATTGTATTCAGAGGCTATCTGGTTGGCATAATCAGAAAATGAAGCAGTTCCTTTATCAGCAGCAACCACGAGATATGGATCATCTTCATCATACCTAATCACATTCTCTGGTGGAATTATTTTACCATCAACCACGTTATCAGTAATATCAAGCATTCCTCTGATAAAACTCTTATAGCACTCAACACTTTTCTCTCTTAAAATATTCTTATCTTTATAAGCTTGCTTTATTACAAACCCACCCTTTGCACCAACAGGGACAATAACCGCATTTTTTGTCATCTGAGCTTTCATGAGCCCCAAAACTTCAGTGCGAAAATCTTCCGTCCTATCTGACCACCTTAAGCCACCACGGGCTAATTTCCCTCCTCTTAGATGTATTCCCTCAAAAAGGTTTGAATAAATATACAATTCACGATACGGACGAGGATCAGGTAAACCATTTATTTTACTTGAGTCAAATTTTGTAGATAAATATGGTTTATCGTCTTGATAATAACTGGTCCTTAAAATAGCCATTATCAAGTTAAATATCGAGCGCAAAACGTAATCATGTGAAACATTGCTGATCTCTTTTAGAAGTTCCTCAATTTTTTCTCTGACAATGTCCGTAGTTTCTGCTCTATCAATGTCTATGTTAGGATCAAATCTTGCATGAAATAGTTGTATCAAATACTTTACTATTTTTGGATGCTCTGAGACTACCTTTTGGATATATTCTGGATTGTAGTTAAATGACGTCTGCTTTAGGTAAGCACTTAACGCTCTAACCAGAAGCACTTCTTTCCACTTGAGCCCAGCAATAATGATCAAACTATTGAAATAGTCATTTTTAATTTCCTTGCTAAACACTTTCGCAAGTGTTATTTCAAATTGCTCTTTTAGAGTAATGTTGTCTATTAATTCATCGACTCTTGACAACACAAAATGGTGTATCCATATTCCGCCGTTAATTTCTATGTAATAGCCATTATGAGACAGAATCTTAGCTCCCAAATTCTTAGTAATTCTTAATATCTTCGATAATTCAAGACCTCCATTGCTCGAAGTGTAAACCTTTAATTGATAATTAAGATTGTCACGAGTAAGTCTTAAATCGACCTCGCTAACTCTTTTTTTCCTCACTATCTCCAATTTTTTCATATCGTAATATGCGTCATGAGGTTCGAAACTCTCTTGATAGCTTATTGGAAATGCCTTGCAATAACGGATGAATATATCCTCAACATTGCTAAAAGTATTATATAAATTGTCTATAAAACGATCTTCCCATTTTTCCGTAATGTTCCTTAATTTGTTTTCGATACGCAAAACTTCATCATCAGGAACACTAGCGTTTTTAGCCTTTAGCACCACGTGCAATTTCATTAAGTCATATTCGTTTATAATGTGGTGGTTATAAATATCTGAACTTTCTGCATTTATCTCATCCTTCAATATATTGCTTATCTTGAGCATTAGCCTGGAGCTAGCATAACGCATCGGTATCAGCACTATACAACTAGTAAACGCTCCCTTACTTCTTAAGCATAACTTGACTCTTGGTCTTATTGCAAGGGACATGATAGAAGTACAAATTTGAAATAATTCTTTCTCATTAGACTGGAACAATTCATCACATGAGAATACTTGTAAAATATAAATTAGAGCTTTGTTATTGTGGCTCCCGGTTACAAACCCTGCACTTTTTTCTATAACTTTAACTTTATCTCTTATTATTGGAATAGTTCGAATATCTTGGACCTCCACTACAGAAGTAAATAGCCCGAAAAAACGCCGTTCCTTTACCACATTACCCTGGTCATCAAATTCTTTTACTCCTATACAATTCATGTATGTACGCCGATGGACTATTGAGATTAGATCTGATCTCAATATGTATAGGGAATCAAGGTTTGCAGAAGGAATCAACGTACTTTGACCTACTCTCATCAGGCCAAGGTCCTTTTTGCTGTCACAGACGAGTTTTTCATCTTTACCAGCAATATATTCTTGATAACCTAGAAATACAAAATTATTGTTTTTTAGCCAATCTAAGAAATCCTTTCCTGGTGTCACTCCAGCATCAGGCGCTGGCTGCTTGATGGCAAGAGGAAGACTTTTTGCTTCATCAAGTTTCTTGAGCATTAAGTGCCAATCTTTCACAACGCAATTAACTGCTTTCAGCGTTTTTTGTAGAGATTCTTTTAATGTATCAACAAAACTGTCACTTATACCTTTGATAATTACATATATAACTGATTCTTTGATTCCATTGCTTTCTTCCAAAGGGTAAATCTCGTCTATTAGGCCATCTTTTCTTTTAATGTTAATTATGCTATTGCTGTAATAGCATATTGTTAAATTGTGCAACTTAATAGTTGCAATAACGGAGTCAACCAAAAATGGCATATCATCGTTTGTTATCTTAATCGTGGTAAAATCGCCTTCTATTCCTGGTATATCATCTATATTGCTTACTACTAACTTACTTTCATCTTTCTCTTTTTGAGAAACAAAATTGTAAGCATCGTTTACAATATATAGCAAAAACTTATCATTGGCTTTTAGGTCGCTTTTATAAACAAAACCATAAAAATACTTAATAAACTTTTTAATTTTTTCTTTATCTTGCTGATTTTCTTGATCAGCTAGCTTAAATAAAGACTCAGTGTCAACATTATGATCTATACACATTTTTTTAACAAAAATACACAGTGAACTTAAACCTTTTTAACTAAGATTTCATTATCAAGAGCATACACTATTAGTTCATCATTTTCTACTACTTCCCCTGATAAAACTAATTTAGCTAAATTATTTTGAATACACTCTTGTATAACCCTTTTTAGGGGCCTTGCTCCATATTCAGGGTCATAGCCAGTTTGTGCTATTAGTTCTTTAGCTTCCTGCGACAAACTTATACTCAGTTTACGCTTAGCAAGTGTTTTTTGTAAATAAGAAAATTGAACATCTATAATTTTATAGATGTCATCTCTGGTTAAACTGTGGAATATAATAATTTCATCCAGCCTGTTTAAAAATTCTGGACGAAATGCTGATTTAACTATTTGCATCACTTCATTTGATCTCTCTGGTGTCATTCCAGTGCGTGACGCTGGAATCCACTTTTTTTCCTGGATTCCAGCGTCACGCACTGGAATGACAGAGGGCTTTTCAAGAGAGCTATTTTCTTTTGTTCCTTTAAGCATTATCTCAGCGCCAAGGTTAGAAGTTAAAATCAGTATGGTATTGCGAAAATCAATTAATTTGCCATGACTATCAGTGAGTCTACCCTCATCCAAGATTTGCAGCAATATATTAAATATATCTGGATTTGCCTTCTCTATTTCATCAAACAGAATAACCTGATATGGCCTTCTTCTTACTGCTTCGGTTAATCTGCCACCTTGCTCATAGCCAACATACCCTGGAGGTGCGCCAATTAGCTTTGAAACAGAATGTTTTTCCATATATTCTGACATATCAAAACGCAGAAGCGCTGATTGATCGTCAAACAGAAATTCAGCAAGGGCTTTTGCCAGTTCCGTTTTTCCAACTCCAGTTGGACCCAAAAATAAAAATGAACCGAAAGGTCGATTAGTATCTTGCACACCAGAGCGAGAGCGCCTAACTGCATTACTTATTGCTTCTATTGCATCTTTCTGCCCTATTACTCTTCTTCCTATTTCATTCTCCATGTTAAGGAGTTTTTCCTTTTCACTATGCATCATATTATCAACTGGAATTCCCGTCCACTTTGAAACAATGTTTGCAATATCATCTCCAGTCACTTCTTTCTTTAAGAAACTATCAGTAACCTTTTCCTGATTTTTTAATTCATTCTCAAGCTGAGGGATCACACCATACATCAGCTCTCCTGCCCTTCCCAAATTCCCACTACGCTGAACTAATTCCAACTCTTTTCTAGCGTTATCTAATTTTTCGGCTGTTTCTTGTATTCTAGCTATTTTATTCTTTTCCATCTGCCATTTACTGTTTAAGTCAGCAAATTTGCTATTTAGGTTTTCAACCTTCTCATTTATCTTTTTTAAACGCTGTTTAGAATTTTCATCACTTTCTTTTTTTAAAGCCTCTGCTTCAATCTTTAGCTGTATAACCTTTCTCTCAAGTTCATCAATAACTTCAGGCTTGCTATCCATTTCAATTCTCACCCTACTTGCTGCTTCATCAATCAAATCAATTGCTTTATCAGGTAAAAACCTATCTGTTATATATCTATTGGACAACGTTGCAGCAGCAATTATTGCACCGTCTGTAATTCTTATACCATGATGCACCTCATATCTTTCCTTCAAACCCCTGAGTATTGAAATGGTATCAGTTTCAGTTGGTTGAGAGATAAACACAGGCTGGAAACGCCTTGCAAGTGCAGGATCTTTTTCTATATGTTCACGATATTCATCTAAAGTTGTGGCTCCTATACAGCGAATTTCTCCACGCGCAAGAGCAGGCTTTAGCAGATTCGAGGCATCCATTGCACCACTTGTTGCTCCTGCTCCAACTAAAGTATGAAGCTCATCTATAAACAAGATAACTTTTCCCTCCGCTCTCGAAAGCTCATTAATAACTGCTTTTAACCTTTCTTCAAATTCTCCTCTAAACTTAGTGCCAGCAATTAGTGTTCCAAGATCCAAAGCTAAGACCTTTGCATCATGCAAACCAAGTGGTACATCGTTTGCAACAATTCTATTTGCAAGCCCCTCGACTATTGCAGTTTTTCCAACACCAGGTTCACCTATCAGCACTGGATTATTTTTTGTCCGCCTCAGTGATACCTGCATAGTTCTTCTGATCTCTTCATCACGACCAATTACAGGATCAAGCTTTCCTTGCATAGCAAGCTCTGTAACATCTTTTGTATATTTCTTTGCCGCGTTTAATTTTTCCTCACTGTTTGGCGAGTCCGCACTGCTGCCCTTTCTCATTTCTGCAACAACTGAGTTCAGTTTTTGTGGAGTCACACCATTCTCTGCCAGAATTTTGCCTACAGTATCATCTTTTTGTGCAGTGAGGCCCTGCAGTAAACGCTCGACAGCAACAAATGAATCTTTATTTCTCTTTGCAATACCAATTGAATCTTCAAAAACTTTTGCTATTTCTCTTGAAAGTTGAAGGCCACCACTTCCTGGACCTTCAATTACTGGCAACTTTTTTATTGCACTATCCACAGCATCGGAAATACTCTGCACATTTCCACCACAAGCGTTTATCAAATCCTGAACTAAACCTAATTCATCCTCAAGCATCACTTTGAGTAAATGCTCAGGCATAAAAATCTGATGCCCAGCTCCCAACGCTTTCATCTGAGCACTTTGAATTAGGCCTTTTGCTTTTTCAGTAAATTTATTTAAGTCCATAACACCAGTTAAATTCGTATTTGCTGATGTATATAACAACTGATTTCATAAATTTAAACCTAAAGTTGTTTATTGTTAGGTATGAAATTTAAAACTTTCTTAAAAAAGGAACTATCATAGTAACCATACAAATATCTTGTATCTTAAGACCTTTGGTTTTTGTTGCTAAAAATGGTTGTATTATTTAAGTTATTAACAATATACAATACTAAGTTAATGTAATTTATTTGGAGATGACAGGAAAA
This sequence comes from Ceratoteleas bidentatus, assembly GCA_022817645.1. Taxonomy (NCBI): domain Eukaryota; kingdom Metazoa; phylum Arthropoda; class Insecta; order Hymenoptera; family Scelionidae; genus Ceratoteleas; species Ceratoteleas bidentatus. The sequence continues at coordinate 165 of JABFPB010002958.1, read as the reverse complement.
TTTATTGTAACTTTATATTCTAAATAGAATAAAGTTCTTTTGTTAGTATTGTCCTTTTTGTAAAAAATATTCCTAATTTCTTCATCATTAGACTTCTTTCGAAACTAGAATAAAAGCGTTAAAGTAGTGGTTTTGAGGTAAGAAGAAATGAAGTATGAAGGAGTG
>JABFPB010002957.1:0-18439 GCA_022817645.1 Ceratoteleas bidentatus | reverse complement strand
TTACAGTAAACGCGGTGATTTTACGAATTTCACCGTAATATTACGGTAAAATTTACTGCATTATTACAAACTTTTTTATGCGTGTAATGTATTTAATATTGATCGCATTTTAGAAATTTAAAGCTACTTCTATATCTACCTCTTGCATTTGAGGCATTATATAATCCATAATCTTTTCTACGCTTATGTGTCGACATATTTGATTAATTAAACCTTTCGCGGCATGCATTTTTTTCAACAGCACTGCCGGTTTTCCTTTTGTTTTTGGCTTATCACGCTCGCTCGTCACTCATTCCGATAAAGACCTACGAGGTACTATGGTTCCACTTTTCTGAAAATTTGTTTCGGCACGAAAAGTGATCTCGCTTTATCAATGGTGCATCTAATCTTTGCTCTATTCGACAGTTTTATATGTTGTACTGCTGTCAGAGATTTAGCCGAAGAACGGCTGATAATAAACAACGTATATTATCAGCTGTTCTTCGGTTAATACAAAACAATTGATGTTCAATGATCTAGTTCTTTTCTAGGTTGAAAAGAACTATTCAACCTAGAAAAGAACTTCTTTTCTAGGTTGAAAAGTTGAGGTTGAATTGAAGGTGTTGATTTGTTTCAGATGCATCACGTAATCCATTTGGGGGTGGATAAGATGTGAATATTGCCTGCAGCACGAGTATAAATTAATCCCATCATCTTTCTAAGTATGTTTCATTCTCGTTAATGTTGCTGCTTTCAACTGCTGGTCCGCTGTGTCGTGAAGTCCACGCAACAGACTGAAGGAAAGATCCTCGTCAACTAGTAATCTTCTGATGTATACAGGTTAAGATTATCTTTGACATCGCACTTACATATTCGAGCGCTTTAAGGTTTTTCGGAATTAAATTAAATCTATAATCGAATTGAATATGTTAAATCATAAATAAACTTATCTATAATTAAAACACATTTTGGGAACATCGTTACAACAAAGTTTGATTAAATGCTTAATTGTCAGAATAGTATATAACGGTAGTGATGATAACGATTACGCAACTTAGCGCGACCGATAATTAAAGTAGAGTCGAACGAGATTAACCTTTGCCGATTTTTGCAAAGGTTAATCGCGCGGTTATCGCGGAGGTGAAATTTTCACACATAGCCTACAGGTTCACCCGGTTTGTTTCTAATAAACGAGCAAATCGAGAAACTGTTCGAGACTGTGGAACGTGAGAAGCTTGCCATCCATTGACCCGGCGAAGAAAGAAGGCCACTCACGGCCAATGTGTCAATGTAAAATACAGTTCGCAGTCAAAATCCCAATTCACTCGATGCTAATAGCGGGCTTTGTTCGTTTTCTCAATTTTATGGGATTGAACAAGTGTTCACGATTGACATTTTTCGAGAAACATCGTATTTTATCTGTTCTGTTGAAAAACGTTTTTCGTTCTACTTAAACCGTGTTTAATCTAGTTAATTTTAAAATTAATTTTGAAATTATAAATGGTAAAATGCTAATGTTTACAGACCTAATGAAACATTTGCATAGGGAAATATATCTTACCGTTACCGTCCTCGGATAATTAAAAATCCTTGGACCGAAATTTTTTGGAAGTGTCGAGCGGTTGCCACTTTTTGGGGTCGTCGATCCTGCAATTTCGACGTGAAATTTGTGGGGCAACACAGACTCTAGAATAGCTCTGCGGACTTGATCCATAATGAAGACACAAAACTTGCGAAAAATACTGGATTTATTAACCTTCCAGAACTCGCGCGGTGCACTGCCCACAGTAATTTCTATAAAACTAATGTTGTAAATGAAACGTTTCCTTTAGCTATTCTTTTATTTACCTGTCCTGTATACAATCTGCCGTGCCAAAATATTAAGTAAAAATATTCTTTTTGATATCGAATATTAATTAAAACTGGTGCACCGCGCGAGCGCTCGCGTAATTTTTTTCGTGCGATTTCCGGAAGGTTAAACTGTTTGGTGACTGCGATACAAGTGATTTTCGAAAAAGAAACACGACTCGAGATGTTTCTTTCCCAAACGCAAGTGGTTAATATGGGATTACAAAATCCTATTGGATATTTATATTTGTGGTTGTCATCATATTTTTGTTTGCCGCTCCACGTAGAGAATGCTGATAAAATTAGGTACAACATTAAAATGTATCAGCTCATATATTTGAATAAATACTCGTTGTACAATGTAAATATTCCACTACAATAATTCCCCCGAGTACATTAATGCGTATCGACGGAAGTGGCTTTGCAATTCATTTGGTTCGTCGGGTCGTCAATCCAATTGCGACAATGAAATCGATTAGGCAATGTAATTGGGCATTAATGACGGGAGCTTTAATTTTGACGGAAAAAAAGTTTATTGACTTAATGTCACGTTGCCTTTAGTCAATGTCAGAATGGAATGGAATCTTTCACGATTTAATCGCGCTCGATTAAATCAGATTAAATCATAGCAAAAAGGAAACTGCTTTGCTCGAATTGGCAATGCTGCGAATTGAACTTCGCGTCATTTATGTCGCATTATAGAGTGAATCAGCGGTAGTCTTTAATTTAATTGAGATAGTCTCATTGTGTCGTGCGTAAAGAATGCCAAATACTGATAATATTTATCATTAACACTTTTTGCATTTAATAATTTATATATAAGATTAATATTGGTTGTAATACCGGTGACAATTTTCAGTTGAAATTAAACATGTAATTATTCGTCTAATTATTTAATTATAATCTCAATGCGATTTATGGGATAATATTAGGGTTCAATACTTTGTTGGTGCTACAAAGTGAGAGGAAAAACGTGATTGAAGAATTGCTCCGTAATAGACACTGGCTGAATAACAATAAAAAGGAAGAGTCAGAAAAGAAAGGCTTACGTGCAGAGTGCCTGTAAAACAATTATTTTTCGCGCGACCAATAAAAGTGAAAATTATTGGCGCAATATCTTATCCCGGGAGAATCGTTAATTTGAATGAAAAAATATTGGCAATGAGCGGTGATGAAACGAAAAAGAAAGTTTTACTGTCTATTCTCGCAGCGTGGCGATTATTGTACGGATAAAAGAAGCGCCGGTTTCTCTCTAAGACAATTATATAAAGCGTTATATAAGTCCGAAGGTTACTGTCAATTTTGAAATTTCGCCGCCGATGAACTTGACATCGTTGTCACTTTTGTTTCGCTCCGATATCAACGGCACTTAATTACGCAACCTGGGCTTTGCATTTTGCAGTGTTAAATACCATTGCGAATTCCGAAACCGTAGCTTTGAAACGGATTTATATTTTCGCGAGTCCTCTTCGAATATTCAAAATGTTTGAATCAGATGCAAACTCATTCGCACACGTTGCAATTATTTTTTTATATTTCACTCGCCAGTTTGTTTCTGAAAACAAATTTCAAGCGATTCTTCCATTCTGCAAGATTTTATATCCTTTCTAGAGATTTCACGTAAAAATTCCTCGGACGCTGACCACATTTTTAAACTCTCAAAACGAGTGACCCGACAATTGTTTGACGATTGGGCAGTACGTAGGTGTTGCTCAGACTAAGTTTAGCACGGGGTGTCCTGGCTGCGCGGATAAGGAGAAAGTCTGTAAATCGTCCTCGAGGTTTGTCTCGGGCCGCGTCCATGGCCGAAAGAAGAAAGTTGCCATGCATTTTCTCCGCCGCGCGATACGCCCTGGTTAAAACCCAGTTGTCCTCGCGTCCGCTTATGTCAAGAGCGTAAATCCTGGGATACTTGGGACAAGCGGATTGGAGCGGAGAAAGCTTGGCGCTGCCCCCGCCGCACGACTTTCACATCAAGAGTGTCGCGCTTCATTACATGCGCGAAAAAATATAAGTTGAGTTTACTAGGCGTACTCGTATGAATAAGATTACAGCTCCCTCTAGAACAAGTGTTGGGACTACGGTCCCTGCGTAGAGTAGAAAAGGAGTATCCTGTTTAAAAGCGACTGGTATACTGAGGACAATAAAATGTAAAATCTGTTGCGCAATTTTACAATACAGTATTATGAAAGTATACTACGGAACTATAAGGGTTGTAGATAATTTGCATTCTAGTACAGGTCTAGTCAATCAACTAATCTGATTTTCAACAGGTGGTCGGATTAATCCAGTATTTAAATGAAATTTCAATAGACATTATACACATGATTTAATAGTTCCTAAACAAATTGTGCAAACAATTCTAAACTTTTAATAACAGTTATTACAGACAAAAAATAGTTTTGAAGATATTTATAGAAATTTGACTAAATGTATACAAATTTAATTTAATACTTTTTAACATTAAATTAAATAAGCTCAAAATAATATCACATAATTTAGAGTAGAAATATGGTTAAAACGTTAAAATAGAATTAATAGTATTCATATGTAATTCTATCATTATTGTTATAATTAAAACCAATATGGTTGTTACCACAAATATATTTACCGTTCATTATTAAACAGTGTACGAAGAATGTTCAGAAACAAAGATCCAGTGTTTTGAAATCACGTGTGGCTCTTTCGGTTTCGCTGAAGTGGAACTTTTTTTCCAACACGTACTCAATAAAATTCAACGTTTCTTTGAATAATTTGGCTTCGTAAATACGTTTATATTAATTCTTTTCGCTGAACTGAATTTTTTATGAAGTTGCTTTGTATTTTTAAAATAATTCCTGGTTAAGTATATAGCCATAACATGAATTTTAATATTTTGATTTTTACGTTATTGCAGTTATCAAGTATGAAGTAATTATATAATATAGTATATAAAATAAAAGGTTACAAAGTATTTGTTAATATTAAATTCTTAAAAAATAACTCAAATGCAAATATAAGTCATTAACTGAACGTTGTTGAATTGACGTTGAAATTGCGAACTGGCAATTACATGAAAACACAGTCAAATATTATAATATTAAATTAATATTTAAGAAACATTCAACCCCTCTATATCATTTCTCTATATCATATGACCAATTGAAAACAATTGGACTTCCAAAATTCATTGCACATACCAAATCAAGCCAAACAGTCATATATAAATATGAGCTTTGCAAGCAATGTAATTGCAAAAATGACTTCGCAGTCGAATCCCAGAGTTGGGCTGCTTCAACTATAACCCTTAATTTATATTGACGCTGGTTCGAGAAATACTCACGGTAAACATCTTTGAGCCACGTAGTTTCCTAAGTTCACTGACCGCTTAATTAATAGTCGTTCTCAATGTTGCAAATTAGCGTGCCCAAGCTTGAGTCTGGAGGACGAATTCAACAGTGGGGGAAAAAGAACGACAAGATGGCGCAAAAAAATGTCACTGCAAAGCGAGATTTTATTGAAAGAGAAAGTCACCGCTGATAATTTTGTGGTAGCTTTCTCGACTGTTGATTTTATTCTAAAATCGAAAACGCTGACTGCTCAATTCATCACGTCTTTACTGTGCGTGAAATGTTGATTGAAAATTGGTCGCTTATCCGTCTGATAAGAGAAAATGTATACATACCTTGACGTTCAACAGTCTCTTTGCAAACCCAGGAAACGAAGGAAGAAATGAACAGAAAAGAAAGACACGGAATTGTTATTTTTCTAGAAGAATATGCTTTATTGCTTGATCATCAGCATAGTGTGAGGAATCCAAGTTTATAAAATTATTACTGAGGGCGCATTTACATATCGAACGAGCGACGATAATTGGTCGTGAGATCAGTGATATTTCACTTAGTAATTAGGCAAACAAATATTCGCAGCGACGAATTATTCGTCGCAAACAGTCTATAAGGCATCTTTCGAGACGCGCATACGCAACATTTACGCAATCAATTAATTATTCCAACTTGTAGGGAAATTTGATATTTGTGTGCACCAGAAGTGCACTAAATATCGCTTTCCCTGCATGCGCTGGGGACAAATTGTGTACAATTGAGGAAAAAAAGTAAATTCACAAGTTAATTTTTGCACCGACTTCCCGGTTGCACAGCATTTTTTATTTATCATTAAACGGTGGAAATGTCTACATATCAAAGGCTAGGTCGCAACTAATATAAAACTAACCGAGAAAACGAACAGATTACTTACAAATCTTAAGTATAAATTGAGCCGCGCGTTATCTTAGAAACGATCTACGGTCGAAATATAAAAATGAGTACAGCATACAAATTTCAATAAATATCGTGTTCTCGTGAAATATTTACAAGGCGGAAGTCGAATAGGATGAATAAACAAATATTTACAAGTCAATTATTTACAAAAAGAAGGCTCACTTTATTACGAATACGGTGGGTTTATGTTCTAGGTATCACAGCCATGTAAACGAGGACATGGTCGCTCGTTGGTCGATGTGACGATCATCGAAACATAAAACCATTCGCCAAATTTTAGCAAAACGATACAAATTTACAAATCGTTAAGCTGTCATTCCGTCATCCAACATACAAACGTACAAGTACAAAAACGCACACACATACATATATACATACATATATACATTATTTACAACTCGGCACAAATTGACGTCACAACATTCGTCGCCGTATCACAGATTTTGGCGCCACTCTCGGCGCCTTTAGAACCCATTAGCTGGTAAGTCGTGGGAGTTCTTTGTGCGCAAGAATCGCAGCACTAACTCCAGCGTGGTTCTGGCATCCTCTGCAGCATTGTGGCACGGAGTCTGCACAGTCTTGCTCAGCATTTTCTGAGCCAAGATCTGCAGACGCGTCCTGTTCTTACCGTTGGCGAACAGAAGACTGGTGTCGATGACCTTCGAGTGCACCAAATTGAGGGCCCGCAGATCGTTTTCCAGGCCGTGTCCAATAAGGATGGTGTCGCTGTCGATGAAGCGACGCAGGTCCTCCTGGATGGCGCTGATGGTCTTCCTGGGATGGAAATTGTTCTCATCGATGCCACTAAACCTCGTGTTGTAGTCCACGATGTACTGCTTCGGGTAAACGTGCTCGTTGTACACGATGGTCCCGTGTAAATCCACCATGGTCACCTGCGCCAACTCCAGTCCGTTGTGCGTGTACAGCATCTCGCAGTCCAGTGCGTACACCAACTCCATCGGCGACTTCCTTCTCGTGGGCTGGGGCGTGGTCTTGAACGTTTTGCAAGGTCCGTTCAAGCCTGGCAGATTACCGGACCACACGTGGTAATATTTTACCGTGCAGCCCGGCTCTCGGCAATTTTTTCTGCAGACGACGCAGGACCGCACTCCATTTTCCACTGCAGTTTCCGGATGGTAACTGCAAAGCGAGAACTTGTCAAACGACAAGTTGCATCTCTGGCAGTACTTTTCAAAGTACTGCGTGCAGAGGGTGGCCTGGTGCGAGCGTTCAATTACGTGCCCGACCAGACCGCTGGAGCCAGACATGTTTCTAATTATGCCTGGCGCGCAACTCTCCTCGTCATCTGAGGAGTTGTCTTGGTCCGGCAAACGACCCTTATTCCTTGGGCAACGCTTGGGCCGCCAGTTTTTAAAATAAACTTTATCCGGAACCATATGTTTGTTTCGGAAAATTTCCTTCTGCTTTATGTACGTCTTATGTACAGGATCGAGCACAAGCTTTTCTGGCTGATAGACGGTTGGAAAACCGTTCCTGATCAGCTGCTCCTCCGTGAGCACAAGACGACTAAGCTTGTCGAGCATGAGTTGGTCGCTCAGCTCAGCAAGCTGGTGCATGTGCACCAAGCAGTCCATCTGGCACAAAACCAGATGCGAGTATTGCCCGTAATACGGGTTACCGTAAGGGCTGGCGAGTGGCGCAAGCGAGGTCCCAGGTTGTTCCTCCTGTTCGCTGCTGTCCGATCCGGTCTCGTCCTCGTTGACGCTGCTGCTCTCGATCTGTTGAATCGCCGCGTCATCTTTGAGCGATTCCTGCGAGCCGATCCCCGATTCGGAGCTGCTGCTGCCGCTTTTGTCCGACTCATCCCTGGAGCGATCGCATCGTCTCTGAGGTACCGTCATCTTGATGGCCCGCGACTCTTGTTGCTGGTCACGTTGGAGTCGCGTGCGGTTTTTGCGCTGGCGCCGACTTAGGGACTGCTTCTTCCCAGGCGAAGACGTGGGGTTGCTGTCGGCAGTGCTCACACCGCTGTCGTTGGAGGTCTCGTCGCAGTGGGGCAGCACATACTCGAACTCCAGGTCGACGCTCGCCAGGCTGATATCTTGGGATCACACACAAAAGAGAGCAATGTTATACAAAGGGTGATTATATTTTCTTAGACCGCTTAGAGCTACGAGTGTTTGTACAGATAGAAGGTGAGAAGAGATGGAGTAAAATAAGAGGTTGCGGTTAGAGTGGATGATCAGTGGTGACCTCACGCTCATGCATCGCTTTGTTTTAGTGACATTTTTTTGGCAGATCCGTCGGAAGGTCTACAGGTGTGTGCCATTTTAGTCGGTACTTTCTAATGCGGGAATGACGCTAATTTACATGGTGAGTTAACGATCGCCAATGACTCTTCCTTTTATACCAGCCAACCAAGGTCAGGAGTATTGAATCGAGATTTATTGGAGGAATGTGCTTATGTGTCGGCATTTCCTTTACTTTTATGGTAAGTCGGATTGATCGACGGGATCTTGATGGCCAATTTAGTCGGTTTTGTGTAAGCTGGTTGGATGGTGTTGAATGTCTGCACTCGACGAGTTAACGTCTTTGTTAGACAAATATTGAATATAGAGAGAACTTTTGTGACTATGGTTTTTCGACACTACTTGAAAATTACGTTTTAAATAACTGATATTAATGCATAGTTATTGCTTCTATACATTTAACTTATAATTTATTTCACTTTAAAACATGAACACTTAAGATGAGAATATTTTGGTTCTACAATGTAGACAATTTTTACTTTGAAAATTGTTTTGGGGTAATTTGGCAACTTCATTCCAAATCAGTTTCAAATATCATCTCTGACCTACGGTTGCTAAAAAAACTTTTCACGCAGCTCTACATGACTTCCTTGCGCGATCAGGCTTCAACAAGTACAATCGGGAAGTCCAGCGAGATTACCGCGGATAATCCCCCCGAGTATTGTCAGCTTCGACAACTTATATAACCACTTATACAAATTGGCACTGCCTTCATTCAAGCAAGCCAAAGATTTCGGGCGCATTGCTCGGGATTAAAGTACGTCCATCCACGTAGTATTGCCCAATCCACTTTTTGCCCGATTTGATCGCCGGATTTGCTTTGAGAACACCGCAATAAACGTTCGGCCGCCGACAAATACGACCGTGAGTGACGAATCGCAGCGCTTTCTTTTCCTAGAAAAGAAGTCGTTCGCCGGTTTTCGTTTCGCTTAGCAAAATTCCCCAAATGCCCATCCCACTTGGCACCGACTCTGAGAAAATGAGTGTTTTATCTGAAGATATTAAGGCACTTCTTATACCAAAGCACAGGAATATATAAACTGAGAAAACCATATTGTAAGAATTACAATATTATATTGCAAGAGCGATACTACTTGTATTTTAAGCTATTGAGCGAATCAAATATTATTTTCTCAGAGTAACACGCTGATCTGAACGGAAGACAGCTGACCTTAACTAAACTGATAACTGAACGAATGAAAATAATAAAGGAAACCAAAATTGGTAATTGTCGACATCTTCGGCAAAAAGTTTATGACTGGCCTACATTTTTTCGTCTGCTTGGGTTATGACATGATTAAGTCCGGACCAAAACAGCGCAGGTGACTCGTCTGCGCCGATAAGCGGGCCATTTGTAGACATTTGTGTGTACTCCATGGTCAGAACCGGCGAGACAAGGACTCGCAAATGACAGGAGCTTGGAGAAAGAGAAGAGTCTCCGGACGAAGAGCGAGAAAGAGAGACAAAGACGGGATGATCTTTGTCGCGAGGCATAACGGGAGGCGGCATTATGTTTTATCTCGGCTCGGATCGGCTGAGTCATCCCGATAGTATCGTCGGCCCGATTCGCGAGAGCACCTACGAGGCCCTCAGTGCCGCGTGAACGCGGCGCAGCGAAATTGATGGCGCTTAGCTTCGCGTTAATTACGAGCGTGAAATTAGATCGACCCCGACATTGACCAAGTTAGCGCAACACAACCAAGTCTTGAACGCTCGGCGATGAGACATTTGATAGACAGTCGATTGCAAAGTTATTGACGGAACGCCATTTCGGCAATCGGATACAATGGACAATTTTGGGGCATGTTTTACTAAAAAGAAAACACAAAACTGTAGAAGTAAGGTTTTCTGCACCGATCATTTTATTGGTAAAACTGATCATTGGATGTCATGTATGAAAACTGAAAATGAAGCTTGAAATTTCAATGAAAGTCTCAAAGAAGTGCAAGTATAAGAATATAAATAAAAATTGATGATTGGAAATACAAAATTTTATAGAAAAAATAAATTTTATAAGAGATGAGTATTTTTAATGAAAACTCGAGATAATTATTGATAATGAAAGAAAAATTTAATATCAAACAGAACATTCAAGTACATGTATTTCAGAATAATATTTAGATAATCCGAATATTACTTATCGTCATTTTAAACGAAGTTGTCTAACAAAAAATTTCACAAAATCCTGATAATAAAAAGAATCTCCCCAACAAAAATTAAATCCGGATTGAGGATCGATTTGCGACACTTTCCCTCTGTCGTAATTATTGTTTCTACGCAAAATTAAATAACGCGATTAGATAACCAGGCCCGGGTACTCTAGTTTCTAAATTTCTTCCGGTCGACAAACCCTGCTTTTAAGAAAGTAAAAGTGATGGAGACGCGCGGATAAAAAAAAGCTCGCGACCGCAAGATTGCGCCGCCGCCGGTATTTATTCCGCGAAAAAACGCCGTGTCCCAATGAAAACGTCGCGCGATAATTTATTCCCGATAATCCCATCGTCGCGGTTTCCCGCGAAAAAAGTCGATTGTATTTAGATAGTTCCGCGCATCGATTAATGTAAACGTGACAATTAATCGTGCGAGCAGGAAGTTTTCCACTTTTTCCACAGTGCTACAAAAAATTATTTAATTTATAAACTATTTATAACGCACGAGACTGTCGGCGTTTATAGAAAAAATCCTATTATTGAAGAATAATTCATGATCTCAAAATGCAACTCAACAATGTTAAGTGTCCTTCACTGCAAAATTTCAATGGATTAATTAATTAAAATACGCAAATAATCAATAACTAATAATTAATCATTTATAATAATAATAGTTCATCTTTTTTCATTTCCAAATTATTGTTACTATTACTATTTCTATTACATATAAAATATGATAATAGATGCAGAGATTTATAACGAAATTTGCCATTTTCATTGGAACGTGTACTTTTACGACCGTTCCTCGCAATCCAATTTTTGACAATTTGAATGAGCCGCGCGAACGTTGATGTAACGGAACGATTCGCGAGTCACATTAACCCACTTCAGCGAGTTCCCGTTATCCGCGCAGGACGGGCATTTTCGAGCGGACGACCCCGTCGGTTACGAAACCAGCGTATATCACACACACAGCACGTCCGACTGCACGTAGAACGCCGGCACGAGCGACGACTTTTTTGTCCGCGCAGACTGCACATAGACGACTGTAAATCATTATCATTTGCCTGCGAGCGGCTTTTCTAATGCCTCGCCTGTGGAAGTGCGATCATTCTTGTTGATTCATGCTTGAATCGCCTATTCAACGTACAGTCGCGCTAATTAATTTTTTCCCGACATTGTCCTTTTAAGGATGTTGTAGCAAAATGATCTGGTTTAAAAAAACAATAATTTCAAAAATTAGTTATTTTGTAATAAGAGGAATAGATGTGAAAAATCAGAAATTATATTTTCGAATGTTTTTTTATAAACTCGATCTCTGATATGGGAAAATATGTATGCATGACAACAAAACTACCTTAACATTGAAATTAAATTTAAAGCGGCTTGTTTTGTTATGCAGTAACTGTTACCGACAGGTTTTTGTTTTGATCGTTTATTATAGATAATGCTCTTAAATCAGGTTCGGATTGTATTAGGAAGTTAATTGCATTTTTTGATTTGTGGAGTTTCATTACATAAGTGATTACTGGTTAGAAGTGAGTTAACAGCTGATTTGTGACAAAAATAATCGTTATTAATAAATCGAGCACTAATTAATAAAATAACAACGCAGTGACAAAAATTATAAGAAAAAGTGCCGGAATAATATACTTTTATAATACAGAATTTTAGATAGAAAATAAGAAATAGTTTATTTGGAATTATATATTTTATTTAGAGTATTACTCACAAAAGTCTGAGCACACATGAAAAAGGGGAAAATGACGATTTTTTAACATCTATCGAAAATACTTGATACTTTAGGTCCTGTAAAGCTCGGAAACTTCTTTTTAAACCGCATATCAATGATTAAAAAATTCCGCTTTAAGTTCCGAACTGCGACAAAAATATCAATGTTGTTTTTTGTACCAAATTGTGCACGTTTGCAAGTGCGTTCAAATGTTTATATATTATATTATTTATATAATAATATATTTTTATTTTAATAATGTACATGCCAATTTATCGAAAATTTGTGAGAAGTTGACAACACACCTACACAATTTTGTTAAAAAATACCATTTGCATTTTGTCCGCATTGCAGAACGCACTGCGAAATTTTTTGAGAAAATGATACGTGTATTCAAGAAGAGTTTCTAAGTTTCAAAGAACTCAAAGAAATAAGTATTTTCGTTGGACATTAAAGAAGTATCATTTTTCAGGTGTACTTAGAGTTGAGAGTCAGTGTATGTTAATACTTATTTGCACCTAAATTTTGCTTTTATTATAATTCCAAAGTTTTTTAACGAGTCAGAGTATTATTTTAATTGAAATTTTAGTATACTACTTTTCAGAGTATGGAAGAAATAAAAAACTCGACATATTTTGCACATTTTGAAAGTAAAGTATCAGATTTATTGCCTATAAAATTAATTTAAATGCCATGACTGTGACCTCAGTTACATTGTTTATTGAATTCGAATATATAATATCAATATCGTTGGGTCAAGACGACAAACGTCGACCGAACGGAAGATTTAAAGTAAAAGATTTTCTTAAATTAAATTTATTTTAAAAATGAAATGATTCAATAATTATAATCTATATGAAACTATTAATATTCAAATTAATTTATTAACATATCGAGATTATTCGTTTATGCAGCTTAGAAACCGATTATTTAAGTATTGCTTTCATTTTATTGAGAGAAATTCATACCAGTTATGCACAAATTACATTCAATATAGAATTTGCCCATTTTGCTTGCAAATAAATTCACAAGACTCGTGATATGAATCTGAAATCATTATTTTAGTAGCATTTTTTAAATCCCTATTTTTCACAAAATCAAGTTGTAAAAAGTCTTTTATCTTTCCCTGTATCACTTGAATAAAATTTTGTTAATATCAATATATAAAACACTCATAAAAATAATATATACTTAAAATAAAGTATATATTATACAAAAACAATATAAAACACTCATAAAAATAATATATACTTTAAAAATGCAACTTATTAACTAGACGTTATTTCATCCCAAATCCTGATCCAGTTTAACAAATCCTTGCACGATTTATTAGCGAAGTACCGTTAACAACCAAGTTATTCAAATTTTCACGTTTCATTCAATTACATCCCACTAACCCACTTATCACATACAAATGTCTAATAAAATAATCCAAATTATTTTATATAATCTTCCAAATTTACCCGAAATTATAGCTTAGAAAACCGCAAACAATTCTTCAGTCGGCTACACCGTACCTCGTCTCACACAAAATAGACAACTAACGTTATCCCGATCCTCGCAAATGCTTCCAAATCAGCGAACCAAAATGTTCAAACTCATGACCAAATCGGACGCAGTATTTTGCTCGAATCGACAATAACTTTGTCGAGTGTATCCGCGTCAACGGACCAAATCCGCGGTAACGAGAATGAAAATGTGAGCCGCGATTGTGACATAATTGATCATGCAACGTGAAGAATTCGAGGCAAAAAGGAAGTGGGATGGAGCTGATAAAGCGTGAACGCCGAAACGAACGGCCCTGGAGTAACTAGACCAGTGCGACGCGCACGGAAGGCCGACGCGCGTTATGAAAATGAATTGTCAAAAACGGGAGAGACGCAGACGCGACGACTGTCGCCGTCTCCGTCGAATAACAGTACCGAGCGCGCGCCACACTCCATCGATTTCTCCTTAGCCGACCTACTTCAAAATCGACGCCTATTACCGAACGTTCCGCCGTGATCCTGCTAATCCAGTCATATCAGAATCGTTTCGCTCTCGCGGTCGCAACCGGGACAATGAGCAGGAAGAAAATTCATCCTTTACCCCCATTCCAACCAAAATTGCCCGTCTTTGCCGGAGTTTCTCGATTCCGATATCGGAGTATCAGAATCTAGATTGTTTTTACAGATTCGTGAATGAGACTTCGAATTAAGGAAGTTTCTAATTTGAAAAGAATATTAATTTGGCCATATCTACAAATGCAATAAATACAGTATACTTGGGTGTATCGAAAACATCGTTTTTTGAGAAAATGATAGTTATTTATGAAAAATAAGCTCAGACATTAATAGAATGAATTTAAATTAAATCCAGAGGGCTCACCGATCACTTGAAAATCTACTTTTTGTCTATATTTGCGATTAGCTGCTAATAACTTCTGAAATTTCCATCGGAATCCACTGAAGTTTTGATATTTTTTCAACAGTTTTTCGCTTAATGAAATGCAAAAGAAATTAGCACAACAGCCGTATATTTTAGTAACAAAATCCTGAAAAATGGAAATTTTAATTTAAATTCCTATTTTTTCCGGTTCATTTCAGCAGAAATATAGTATTTTTAATCAACAATTGGTGAACAAATTTCAGTGCTTTCCGACTTGAAATCCAGACGTTAAATATAGACAAAAAAATTGTTCGATACACCCTAATGTATACTCTATGTTGGTTAAAATTTGATTTTCCGGTGTACTTAAATAAATTTAACATAAAATTAATTTATTAATAAAAACGATTCCTTACATTTTTTGAAAGTTAACTTCTAAGGTTTTCGGTAAATATCATGAAACGATTGTACGACATTCACAATTCAGCAATATTGTGAGAATCACTTTAATTTTTAAGAAAGTTCCATGAAAGTTTGTTTTGCATTTTACTTATTTTTAAACATTTTTGGGAAACGGGTAAAAATTTGGTCATATCTATATATAGTGCTCTATAAGAATTCATTTTAACTAACATTTTTATTACATTAAGACTGTTGAGTCTTAAATGCTATACACCCGATGTATTTCATAGTAAAGTGATCAACTTGAAATATTTTGTCCGAAAAGTCATCGTAAAAATCAACCAAATTGAAAGAAATAAGTTCTCGCCATTTTTTTTAAACAACGCCAATTTTTATCTAATTGACATTCATTTCATAGCCGAGGAACTTTTTGAAAGTTGTACAATAATGATACGAATGAACTGAAAATTACCTGAAAATTTATTGAAAAAAATGTTATTTAATATATTTGTGTTTCGATATATTTCATGCAATTATATCGAATCAAATGGGTTCCAAAAGGTGATAATTCGACAAATGGTTTTTATTTTGTAGTGCCCTGATTCTATCAGTTCCAAGAGCGCTTACGCCCGACACGCGTACAGCGTTTTATGGGCCAAGGGGGAGGGCATTAATGGGTCTATTATAGCCCTAGGGCAGTAATGAACCCATTATAGGCAATATTATAGGCAATAGAACATCATTATTGCTCCGAAGGCGATAACATCAATTATTGCCCGCGCCCGAGATGCATAATATTAAAATTATGTATCAAGAGCGGTAATTGAGACATAATTGACCTGCGTGGATTTGGCAACACGAGACGAGCACAAGGGCTGCTAAAGGCGCAGTCGAGCGTCGACAACTCCGTGCATGTCAATAATGGCTTACCGCCCATGATACAGGCGATATTTTATGTTAAATAGACATAAAATATCGCATGTATTTTATGTATGATAAAATTAGAATATTATTAACGTCTGCGTATATTTTATAAGTGAAAAAAGTTTTTCGACCAATTTAGCAGACTATAATAAAAGGGCCAATTCCAAATGAGGGCCATTTGGAGTTGGCCCTCTTCAGAAATACTACATACGGAATTCTTTAATATGGTGTAGGTGGAGCCCTGAAAGGTCTTCATGTCATGCTAGTTTCCGAAATGAGTTTTGTGTCGCTTCCTTTTATAGTTTGACTAAATGTTGACTGTAATTATGAACGTAAACATTGATGTTGTTAAAGCTTATAGTAATTATATTGTCATTTGAATGGGGAATGTTATGATAATTGACTAGGTTTTAGTATTTTATCGTAGATTTTATTTTATTTTTCTGTGTCGCATTGTCTATTGAGTTTTTTGTTGGGCTTGATGTACAGTATTTCAGAAATATTACGTTTGTGCCTGTGAGACTCATAGAATTTGGGTTTCTTCCCAATTAATTTGATGTTTGTTCTTTATTATATGGTCTGTAATGACAAACTACCATTGACAAACTACCATTTGTCAGTATTCTTATGCTCTTTTACTGGTTTCCAGAGCACGTTTAGTTTGTCCAATATAGAAACTATTACAATCTTTACATGTGATTTTGTAAATTACATGTAAAGTAATTTACAAAATCACTTGTCTTTGCCTTTTTGATTATATGATTGAGTTTATTTTCTGTTGTGTTGGTGACATTTATGTTTGATGATTTTATAGTCATTCCGTAAAAGTTGATGATAAAGTTTTGATGATAAATTTACACTTAAAAATCATTCCCCATTGTAATGACAATATAATTACTATAAGCTTTAACAACATCAATGTTTACGTACATAATTACAGTCAACATTTAGTCAAACTATAAAAGGAATTGACACAAAACTCATTTCGGAAACTAACATGACATGAAGACCTTTCAGGGCTTCACCTACACTATATGAAAGAATTCCGTATGAAGTATTTCCGAAGAGGGCCAACTCCAAATGGCCGAAACGTTAATTAATTAATGACACTATAGTCTGCTAAATTGGTCGAAAAACTTTTTTCACTTATAACAAAAATTATTCATTGTTAGACCGGTAGGTTGCTAACCTGCCTTGTTGCTGCAAAAATTTGGTAAAGATAATACTGGCGAATCATGTATGATTAATCACGGTTAATTAATTAAAATTTAATAACGCAAAAATTATTCTTACTTGCTTGTCAATTTATTTTACTTATAATAATATAATTGATTATATTGACATGACTAACAAATCGAATTTTGTGCGTAGTTTTCTCATTTACTAGAAAACTAAACAGTGGTGGCAAATATTCAGATGGTAATGGCAGCTTTTTGAGATGGTGAATCGTTACCATCTCAAATCGAGAAACAAAAGACCATCTTCCACTATTTTTATTATACAACCGACTACTAAAATGAGCTCATAATACATTGCAAGTGATTCAATGAAAAATGGTTCAAGTTACATAAATAATTAGCAAGTATAACACAATAAAATGATAAAACAAAAAGCTGGGATAATTTTACTTTTGAACTTATTGCGTTTAAAATACTATATAATATTTAGTGAATTTCACTAAATGTTGAACTCTTTAATTAAATTAGTATGAATGTTTCATATTTTCATTCTACCATGAAGCTGAAACTAGCAGACTATAGTTAAACAGATTTTCAGAAAAAGTAATTATTTTTTTCAAATATTAACAAAATTCTGTAATAAAGCCATACATAATTAATATTAACATTAAACACAATGCAAAATTAACGATAAAAATCAATTATGATCCAACTGCACATTGTTTTTCTAAAATCTGCTAGATTATAAGTCTGCCAGCTTCAGCTTCATATTTTCATATTTTCAAGCATTTTTAACTAATAAGGATTATAAATTATTACTTTTTAAACTAAAATTGTAATATTTAAATGACGGGAGCTTTGGGAATTGAAACTACTTCGTATTCTCAATGTTAAAATTCATATGGATTTCTGAAAGACATGAAATTGAATAATGTGAAGATTCTGTTCATTAATTTGACGATTGACAATAGGAAAAGTGGAATGTTTAAAAATATTGAGAAAGGAATTGGAACTTTAATAAAATGTACATAATTATTTTTCAATGCATCACACTGCATTATTTTTAAGCATTATATTAACGGTTTTTTAATAAATTAAAAATAATTTTTCAAGATTGTTTAAGATCCGTCAAATGTAACAATTTTTCAGAACTTTAATAGATGTTAATTAAATTGAAATACGAGAATTTAATTAGGGTAGCTTATCAAGGATCTGTAAATAGATTCTGCAATTTTTTGTTCAATGAGATATATTTAGTGGTTATATCAATTTCAGTTCTATAACAATTACTATCGAGATACACATTTGTATTTATACAACTTGTTGTATG
>JABFPB010002956.1:0-18438 GCA_022817645.1 Ceratoteleas bidentatus | reverse complement strand
AATAATAATAATAATAATAATAATAATAATAATAATAATAATAATAATAATAATAATAGTAATAATAATAGTAATAATTTATTATTATTATTAATATTATTACTAATAATAATTTATTATTATTACGATTATTATTTTAGACCATTTTTCCTTCCAGTAAACGAAAAATCTACTGGGGAAGAAAAACGTGAATTCTTAATTGAAAATTAAGAATGCGTCCAGATAAAGCATGCGTATGGTCAGTTCCTCATTAATACGTGACGGCTGTAAAACGCTGTTTGATACGCCGAAACGTTGACGTTTGCGGGATTTAATCGCTGCCAATTATAGCACCAACGCGTACAGCTGGTATTGTTCCGCGAAAGCAATTAACATTGAATCTTTCCTCGACAATAGATTGAATAAGCGTTGTATAAGACTCATTATTTTTCGTACATGGCTCCGCTGGAGCGGAGCTTATTGGGAGATTAGAGGGGTTTTTGTTTTTATTTGTGGTCAGGGTCGGAGGAAGTTTTTTTCTTTTTTTTTTTTTTGAGTACCGATTATGGATGCAGCAAACCTGACAAGTGACAATTTTTATTAACTTGTGTTGACAGCAGGATGAAACTGTGGTGATGATTTGATTGATGATGACATCTGTAATCATAATTAGACGGAATTGTGTGTCTGAAATGATCGATAATATCTACAATTGACCTATGACAATTTATAGTAAAATGAGATCAATTACACACTTTCCAGGATAACAATTTACGATGATCAAAATGGACATAAGACCAATCCAGAAAAAAATGTCGAAATTACATCAAACAGGAATAAATAGAGCCTAATGAGAAATCAGATTTTTTTGAAATTGTAATAAATTGGAGATTAAAATGGCGGCTATTAATCTCCATTTTAAACCGGATATTTCCAACTAGAAACCAATTAATTCGATTCGCTGTCATTTTGATTTTAATTTAACAAAATTACTTGCAATTAATTTTTATTCAAATTGGTCTAGAGCCATTTTATGATTAGAACTTTTTAGTGTATGTAACTATTCTGGATGACTATGAAAAATTAATTAAAAATAATGTAATGATAAGATGTCTGATGGTATATGAAATGAGATCGGAAAATGAGTTTAAAATTATTCAAAACGATTGCTCCTGATGATAAAAGTTGATGAATATTAATGTGATATGATGTATGGTAATGTGCGATGATTATCAAAAATAATGCTTGATGATATAATAAGCATGCTTGATGATTTGACTGAGATTATGATACACATTCTATTTAACGATGTTAATACCCAGATAGGAAACTTTTGCAATATTTGCAGCATTTTATCGAAATTTTATTTTACTGCATCAATTCCATATGAACACTATACCCGATTTCTGCATATATGGGCAATTTTTGTACAAACTTATGATGCATGTTTTCCTTTCGGGGTAGGTGATAATGAAACATTTATGAATAATGAAAAAATCAGAAATTCCCCACACTAAGAGATCTAAGAGAACTATGCAGTGGCAAACAATGACAATCTCCCTCTGGAATTCAATCTCTTATCACTCAATGCCGTGAAATTACTACTATATCGGCTACGAATGCCATTAAGAATGATCGACGGTTTGCAAACGCAGTGATAAAAGTGAGTGTTTTCGTAACTAGTATAAAAAGGACACCGATTAGTCCGTGTTTCAGTCGATTAACGATCGTCTTAGCGCTAACTAATCAATATGAAGTTCCTCATCCTAGTATTCGCCCTGTGCGTCGCTTCTGTTCTGGTAAATGGATCAGATTCTGAAACAAATTCATTCCACAATATAATACATTTTATTGTTCAATATATTACGGTATATAAGAATGTATAATGTACAATATCAATGATTGTTTCATATTATTGGTTTAATATTGTTCTTTAAATTTCTAATTAAAATTAAAGAAATGGAGAATAATTATTTATTCTTTACTTCTTTCATTTTCTTTAATTTTTGTAATGAAAGAAATAAAAAAAAGTATTTATTCTCTATTTCTTTATTTGTATTTTTAATTTTATAATGTTTTAAATTTTTCTCCGAGAGAAATGTTTTCCTACAATTTTTTTCCTCCAAAACATATAGGAAATATTTATAATAATATTTGTCATCTAAAAATTTAAGGGAGGTCTCACTGAGGAACAAAAAAAACAAATGAAAGAACACAAAAAGGCGTGCACTGACGAAACGAAAGTGGATCCAAGTAAGTTAAAATTGTAAAATAGTTGAAAAAATGTTTTAACAAATCAAAACATGTGACATTAGAATTTTATGTGAAAAGCATTATTTTTGGCAGTAGATATTCTTCCATAATAATCTGCATTTGAATTGCACAGAGATTCTAGTTATAGTTATTTCAAACAATTACTACAGTTAGCATGTTTTTATCAAGAAAATTCTCGCTCTTTCCGTTAAAAAGTCTAAATTTTATGCACTAACTGACTATTTTTTATTTCAATTTCAGGTATGCTTGAACATGCAACAAATGCTAAAACTTTCCCCGATGGCAAAGACGAGAAGTTCAAATGCTATTGTAAATGTCTGTTGAAGAAAATGGGAGTTGTGAGTATACCTTCCCTGCAAATAATTTTGGATAGAAATGAATAGAAAAGAATTGGATTTTAGCAAAATTCAGCGTTCATTAGAATTGATTGGAATTCATTTTTCGGGTTTGAATGCTATAAGTAGGTGAATGAATTCCAATTCAGGAATTAAAAGTCTTTTTCAAACTGTCAATCGAACTTTTTCAAAATATCAATCTGACTGGAATTGAACAGAAAAGAAAAGAATTCGTTTTGTCATTTTGAATTCAAATTTTGGAATTGGAAAATAAAAGAATTCTTTTTGAAGAATTCAAAATTGGTCGTGGGAAACATTGGTAAATCATTGGAATAGAACGGAATAGAATAGAATTGAAATTCAAATTAAGAATTCGTAATCTTTCTACCAATGTAGAAAGATTATTAATTAATGAATAATCTTTCTACATTGTTAATTAATTACAATTAATAATTAATTCGATTATTAATTAATGAATAGGAATTATTAATTATTATTAATTAATAATTAATTATTTTATATTCTTTTCTATTGAATATTTTTTCAGGGTCCTTACATGTCTTACGATTTCTCTTTTCAAATAACTTTTATGTAAATTGGACATTATTTGGAATTTTTACGAATTAATGATCTAACATGGAAAATTGTTGTACAAATAAAAATAAAATCCGAAATAAAAATCTATTAGTACAATACTAAAATGAAAGTGGCATTTCCTTTTTTCACTGAAACATTTTGTAAATCTTAAACAAATTTGTTTTTCCAGATGAATGCTGATGGCACCTTCAACGATGAAGGATTCCATAAAAGTATGCCTGCTGACGTTCCTAAAGAAAAAGTCGAGGCCGTTCATGAAAAATGCAAAGGCGAAAGTATGTATCAATCAAGAATTTTTTTGTATCAAAACCAAGAATTTTTTTAACATTTTCAAATGACCCCATACATTTTGTTGTAAGATGTTTTACATTACCCAAAACCCTTAACACCAAAATATTTGCAGAGGGCGACAACGAATGTGATACAGGGTACAAACTCTTGAAGTGCTTCATGGAGAAAAAGGATTTTGAATGGAAATAAGTCAGATCACGAAATTGCTTTCGACGACGAAATCGCATCTCAACTCGAGTCCATCTTCAGTGACTTCCCCTCCTTTTTTTTTTTCTTTTCATTTTCCCTAATCAAAGTTGATCATACTGATGATCAACTTTGATTAGGGAAAATGAAAAGAGAACTACTGCTGCGAAAAAGCTCAACTTCCGTTTCGCTTTACACTTTATTTCGAAAAATAAAACTCGTTT
Source organism: Ceratoteleas bidentatus (assembly GCA_022817645.1). Lineage (NCBI taxonomy): Eukaryota > Metazoa > Arthropoda > Insecta > Hymenoptera > Scelionidae > Ceratoteleas > Ceratoteleas bidentatus. The sequence continues at coordinate 14,552 of JABFPB010002956.1, read as the reverse complement.
ACACGCAAACAATAGATTCAATTTCTTATTTTCCATTATTTCTTTTCTCTTCCTCTATTCATTACTTTTCACCATAGAAAAATATTTAAGAAAATATCTTTCATCTGTTTTGGTACAGAAGCAGACCTAAAAATTCGTTAAAGTTATCAGAAGAGTCATGTACGTGAAGGACAACTGAATAGCCTAGAAAGAAAAAAGAGATTTTCACAAGGTCAACGAATTTAGATGGATAAAACGAAACCGAAATGGTCGAGAAATTCACTTTCACATAGTACTGCAAAGACAGAGTAACCAGACCGAAGGCATGGATGTGGTATTTGAAGTTGCATCTGGTTTGCATGATGTTTAGCATCAAAGCCGCCGGTTTCGATAGGTTCATCCAGTTGGCACTGTAACTGAAATATTTCCACGCAAGTCGATAATTGGGGAAATAGGGAGAAATCTCTGAATCGATGAGTTTTAGTCCAGAATTATGGAACGGTTGAAATGGAGAAGCGTGAATGCGATTTGAGCCCTGCAAAAAATATTAAATAGAAAAGAATTGAAAAAAATAAAGCGAATTCTTTTTGGGAAAGATGCAGAATTAATTTTATTATTCTCAATTCTTTTCAGTTCTGTTCTATTCCAGACTAAAAATGGCCTCACAGTGGAACATTTTTGAATTCCACGAAAAAAAAATATTTTGTTTTCAATTCCTAAAATGACATTCGAAGAAAAAATATTAATTCATTTCTACTTCTCACGTTCTTCATGGGATTGTTCCAGACTCTGCTTATTTTTCATTGCATTTGTGCCGACTGTGTTTGTTTCAACAGTGTTCGCTGAATAGTACAATTTGTAACAAACACAGCTTTTGGAGAAATGAAATCAATCGAAACCAACTTTATTACAATAATTCTGATAATTTCCAATAATTCAAATGTAAGGATTGTTTTAAACAGGTGTAAATCACTTTTATATGTGGAAATGTAGTAACAATTTGCAGGTTTTGTCTTGCAGCGCCAGATTTAAAAATTAGGCCTCAGGAATTCATTTTTTAAAACGAATTCATTATTATTCCTATGAATTCATTGTTATTCCGAAGACTTCAGATTCAGTATTCAAAACGACTCAAAAGAATTCAAAATTTCCAATTTTTTTCTATTATTTTCTATTCAGTATTTTTTACAGTGAAATGTATGATTTACTTTAAGAAAATTCGAACATACCAAGATTCTTTGATACTAGTCGTACTTAAATATATCACTTGCTCACCTAACCAGCACAATATTAAAATGATAACGATGTCGAAGACAACTATTGGAAGGAGTTTGATCAAGTTGGCTGGATTGCTCATATTAGTTTTTACCTGGAAACAGTTTTCGAGATAATGTAAGGCGGTCTTTGATTTCGAGTTTCACCTTTTAGGTCTTACGAAGAAAAACACTAGACTGATTGAAGTGATGTGGAGAGCAGAGCCACACAGAAATAGCAATTGTGCCCAGTTTTGAAGGTTTTGATAAAAGCTTTGGAACAATAAGATGAGCTTGAGAAACAGTTTCTTGCAAACCAAAAAACCAAAAAAGTTAAAAATGTAAAACACTTTAAGGAGGTAAAAAAATATGCATTTTGAATGTTTTTTAATGGCTTTGAAAAATGAAAATTTATCGAATTGATATCTTTCACAGATTCGCAGAAAAAACATGCATGAAGTCGATTTTTTAGTTCGAGAAAAGTATATACCTGCTTAAAGTTTTTTAAGGTTACTTAGGGCTGACGAATGCTTACTCATATGTGTCAAGGTGTATTTTAATGCAGTGGCGAACATCGTCAATTGTGTTATGACTATCGGAAGCTTCATTTTTCGCTCCCAAAGATTCGATTTTCGATCTTAAACAATGACAACATATTAGATTCGAATGACGAACCTAATCATTCAAGATTATCGATATCAGTGAAAAATATTATGTAATATTCAAAAACATTTTATAAATATTTTTACAAATCTTTTAAACATTTTTCTAAAATATTTATTTAATAGTTTAATAATTACAATATTATAATTAAATATTATAATATTTATATAATATTATGTTTATATTTATTTTTATATTTTCTATAAAATTTAAAAAAATATTATTCGATGGTAGGGTATTATATATATTATTTGGATTATTTCGTTATACAAACAAAATATGAAATCTACTACAATCGTAACTGATTTTGTCAAATATTTTATTTTCTTTTGTTAATTCAATAAAACATAATATTTTAAAATCTGTGTAAATGTTTTGCTTACTTCTCTGCACTTACTTCAGTATTTCCGTTTTCGAGAAAGCGTACGATGCAAAAAGTAATCCTTCGTTGAAAAAAACAGAGTAACAAGACCCCGCCCATATTAAAGCAAACATATATAGAGCATACTTTATCAGGATTGAATTGAAAAGAAAGTCTACGTCGAAGCCTATCCCGAAGTACATCTTTGAATCGACGTTTAACGTTTTCGGATCGTGCAATATTATGGCAATTAAAGGGACGGACAGTACCAAAACTACAGTCGAACCATAAAATGCTAAAAATAACAATTATTTCCATCATTATACTAGAGTTTCGTTCGAGCGATTATAACATATACTACTGCCACTTCATACCAGATGTCACCACAAGTTTTAGAGCTAAAAAAAGAAATGGCGGGAGACCGTATCGCTTTCCTTTCCCGCCTAACCCAACCTTACTTGATACAGTTTAGAGTATTTAATGCCATCGAAATGAAAAATTATACTTCTAGGGTTGGGTAATAAGAATTACCCAGAATTACAATTTCTGAATTGGCTGCCCAATTGTCAAAGGACTTGTTAGCAAAACTAAATAACTTAAAAGAGGAACAGGAAAAGGACCCCAAGACAGGAGGGCCAGAAAAGGATCTAGGCGAGCAACTCTTGAAGGAACAGGAAGTTCACTTCAAGAGTACGAAGGATGGATGGAAGATCTGGATTCGTATCAAAATGACAGATAAATTGATCGACGAAGTCCACGAGATGTACGGCCATCCAGGGGCCAAGAAATGTAGTGAACTAATCCAGGAATATTTTTACATCTGAAAGCTAACGACGAAAGTACGGAAGAGATTGGCTAGCTGCGATTCAGCGAAACAGTGTTCGCCGAGATGGAGAATATCTCATCGTCAAAACTGGGTGAATTACTTTCCATCAATTACTACGACCCATTACCAAGCGGAAAAGAAGGTGTGACGTATTTACTGGTTACCATTGAGCGTTCAGCAAGTTTGTAAAACTATACTCTCTTAAAAGAGCAACTACTGAAGTAACACTAAAAAGAATTTTAACATTAACGCATCTAACTATGGCACGCCAGATAGAATCGTGTCGGACCAAGGTACTCAGTTTACATCCAAGAAGTGGTTAGAGGGAGTAAAAAGAGAAAGCGTTATCCCATACCTTGTGTCCATCCACTAGCCAATATCGTGAAACGAGTGAACAGAGAGCTGTTAAGATTTTTCAGAACTTTCCTTAAAGATAAACAGCCTGGATAGGATACGCACCAGTCATCGAAAACGATAAATGAGGTACAACATGAGACTACTCAGTTTACTCCCATTAAAATTCACTTGGTAATTAAACCAAAAAGAGATTGGGAAAGGCTATTCCAAGTTGATCGAAACGAACCTAGCCACGTGGAATAACTGCCTTTAGCAAGGGAGAGAATTTTGAGAAGAGAGCTGAAAGGTTTAACAGAAACCACAAACTGCATACTTTTCAGGAAGGGAAGTTGGTGTTGACGAAGGCCATAACGGTCACATCCCTTGGCGAAAAATATTGGCAAGTTTATGGCTGTCTTTGAAGGTCTCTATGTAATCCATATGAAAATAAACAAAAGCACTTATGTATTACAGTATCCAGTACAAAATAGGGAGCGGGGAATGGTTAATAGTACCAACATAAAAAATACAATAAGAGATTTGCATCCAGTTCAGATGGTGAGGAAAAACAGCGCATGCTACCTGCAACGCGCTTGTATTTCCAAGCAAGAAATGGCGAGAAGGAAGGAGATTAACAGAAGAGAGGAGTGGAGGGAAGAGACAATGCCGGAGAGGATGGAATGGAAAAAGAGGAGGGCAAGAATGGGAAGAAGGTGGAGCAGGAGGGAAAGCCACCAATGGGAACGTGAAGGAGAAGTCCTGGACTGGCTGTGGAAGAAGGAAGATCAGGAGAAAAAGGAGAGGAAGGAGGAAGAGGAAATAAGAGAAAGGGCAGATGCAGGAGGAAGAAGACGAAGAAAAAGGAAGATGGGAAATAGAGCAGAAGGAAGGCTGAAGTGGTTGGAGAAGAAGGTAGAAGAAGGCAAGAAGAAAGAAGAAGAAAAGAGAAGGGATAAGAAAGAGAATGGGAGTATGAGGAGGTGGAAGATAGAGGAAGAGAATAAAAAATTGAGAGAGATCAAGGTGAGGAGGGAAGCTGCGATAGAGCTGGCGGTGTACTTCAGTGAGGAAGAGAAGGAAAAGACGACCCGAGCGACCATCTTCTCCTCGATTACGAGAGAGGTAGAAATCGTCGGGCTCGTCAAGAAGACCGATCCCGAAAGCGGGAGAAAGAGGAGAAGTAAAAGGAAACGGAAAAAAGAAAAAGAAGAGGTGCGAAGAAAGGTAGAGGAGGAAAAGCAAAAGGAACTAGAAAGGCAGAGAGAGTTGGAGGAGAGAAAGAGACAGCGGGAGAAAGAAAATGAAATTAGACGAAGGAAATGGAAGGAGGGGAAAAGGAAAACGGAGGAAAATAAGGAGATGCAGAAGATGATGGAAGAGTTGGAGAAGGGAGGACCAGTCTATGATTTGTCTTGGGCCTGGGAGGAGGAAAAAGAGGAGAAAGGAATCCTCTTCTTTTAAACATGTTTTTTTTTATTATTATTTATTTGTTTTTTATGTTATTATTTCTAATTAAAATTTCGTTGTTAGACAACATTTTTTATTAACCCGGGGTCGATCCGGGGCCCAAAATTATTCGATATGTTAAAATGTCGCGCACACGTAGATCCGCGATGGTCACATCGATCACAAAGAACGGTATGAAGCAAGGTTGGGTTAGGCAGGAGAGAGAGGCGATACGGCCTCCCGCCATTTCTACTCCTTTTTAGCTCTAAAACTAGTTGTGACATCTGGTATGAAGTAGCGGTACTACTATGTTATAATCGGGATAACGAGACTCGTGGTATAATTTTTTAAACCGTTACCTATAACTATTCCTATGATTTTTTGAACGGAGCTAAAATACTTTTTGAAAACACTGTGCTCGTAAGAATCATCAGTGTTAAAACCGTGATTTATCCAGCTGTACATTGCTCGCAACTGTGTTTAAGATTAATTAACAAATTATTCACTCGTCACTGACAAACATTGATTTAGGTATACTTGGCTTGCAGTCTATACTTCTTTCGGGTGAAATATTCGATTAAAGAGCATCACGTAAATGAAGACATGACAGACAATCCAAATTCCATCCGTGAAGACTTCTTCGACTTCGGTCTCACGAAGGGTCCTTAATATCTGAAATTAATGACGCATGTTTTCTGCGAATTATGATGAATAAAAGCAAACTTCCTTTTAAAAATTTCGCAAATTTTGCTTTAATCCAGAAAGAAGGTAACTTTAAAATGCATATTTGTGAATGAAACATTCTTTTCAGTGAAAAGGAATATAATTTGAAATGTTTCTTCAGTCAGAATGAGTAATTATTTTAAAAGAAAAGAATGATAATTTTAATGCAAAATTATCATTTGAATTGATAAATTAAGAGTTATAATAAAATTTTATAATAAAATTGATAATTATAATAATTTATCATTACTAAAAAGTATTGCATTACATTAATTTAATGCAATAAACTTAAATAATGAGTTTTCTTATATATTTTAAGCTAGATAAAAAGAAGTTCTCTTTCGGTGAAAACGAATACTTTTTATTATTCTAGCAGATAGTCTTTCTCAATCAAATCAAATATATCTCAAAATGTAGTTTAGCTTCTTAAAGACTACTTTGTTAAACACTGATCTTTTGAAATGAATTTTTTTAATGGAAAGTCGTAAACCTGACAAAATCCAAAAGTCCATCCAAAAGTTATCTGAAGAAGATAAATGCGAATCTGATAATGAAAATTCTGAAAAGGCCACTGGCATATTATCATGCACACGTACTTATGCATCCGAAACTCGTCATGATCGAAGATATTATTTTCCTTTTTACAGAATGCCTCCCTCCTTCTACCATTCGCAACCACTTTTTCACTCGACTGAAACATGAATCGAACTATACCAAGAGTTAAAACCTACTAATAAACAGCAAGATAACGAAATTCGATCGACCGAAAAATAAAAATATTCTATTTCCCTCTGTGCCCTAAACAGGCAATTATTGCATTAAAACAATTAAAGTGTAATGAATACGTACTCGTAATGCTAATGAATTTTGCATTACGCTTGATGCGGTCGAAACAAACTTAGGATAATACGTTAATGAGCCTCAATTATTCATCACAAGCTAATTTCTTCACAGTGTACTATTGCGGTATTATTTATGAACGTAATTTTATATGATTAGTACTTGCATCGTAAGACACAGCGTAAAACAATTCGTAGTCCCTCAGTAAGTCTGTAACTTCAGTCTGGACTTGGAAATAACAATGTTGAGGACTTTCTTGCAATTAGGCGAGTTCAGAGTGGAAGCGTACACAGAAGTAATACAGTGAAAGTGTGATCTCTTTGTCAGACGGGAATAGAGGGTACATAAGAGTCAAACTTCGGCACTTTTGTTGCAAAATTGGTAACGATGACAACTTTGCAAACAATATCTGATAGAAATGAATAGAAAAGAATTGGTTTTTCGCCTTATGAATATAACTTTATATTCATAAGGTTTCACAAGCATTCATAATAAAACAATTTTCCACAGCGATTCATAACAATTCATAACTTGTTTTTGGAAAAATTGCAAGTTCTCATAACAATTCATAACTATTTTTCATAACTATATTTTTCCTTAAGGAGAAGGTCTAGATTAAATCTGGACCAAATCTGGTTCCAAGAACAGTCAAAGTATAGTTTAGTCCAGTTACTTGGCCAATTATTGATCCAAATTCAACAAGTCACTAGCCTCCAGGTCATGGAGTAAATCCCCTAGTAGAAATTGAATATGGGCTGAAACTGAGACCCGTGAGGGCATGCTCCAGTCCAATGGTAAAACACGTGTTTTAAAGTGTTTTACCATTTAAAAGATAGGTTAAAATTCAAAACGCTAAAATGTGTTTTAAAACTGAGGACAGAAAGTGTTTTACTATAAAACATTTGTTTTTGCAGTGCAATTACGGAATTCAAACTGTTTTTTTGAATTTCCATTACTGCCAAATTCAAAACATCTTTTTGATTGGAATTGAAAGGAATAGAGAAGAATTCATTATTTTAATGCAGATTGAGGAATTCATGTTCAAGAATTCAAAATCTGGCATTAAAAACGCAAATCACTGGAATAAAACAGAAATTAATGGAATCGAAAATAAAATTATGAATTTGAAATCTTTCCGCGAAGGAATTAATTTTTTCATTCTCAATACATTTTTATTAATTTCTGTGAAATATTTTTTGCAGGGAAATGTCGACTTTTTACAGGGGCGTTGCATTTTGTCAGCTGATAATAATGTCAGATGATGTGTTTCAATTAGTATAATGTGATCTGGTTGGTACTGAATTACAGATCTAAAGCAGATAAAATTAAATTATTTATCTTTCTTTTTTTAACTTAATTATTTCTGTTAATATACAAACAACTGAGAAACACTGGAAAGAGTTTCAGTCATTCTAAACTTGTTAAATTTTATGTTGAGATGTTTTATTATAATAAAATAATAAATTGCGTAAATTGTAGTCAATATTCACACGAAACTGTTTTTAGCTTACCATTTACATAAACTTATTAATTAGCAGTACTTAAAAAAAAAACAAATCTAAATATAATTTTTATCAAAATCATATTAGGAGTATGAATTTCACAGTGATTGTTTAATATTGCAAATATGATGTATTATGCTTGTTGCAACCCATAAAAGCATCATCACTCAAATAGATTATTCTGCAACAATTGAATTATAAAAATTTTCAAGATACGTTTATTCGCAGAGTATTTGATATATTGTTATTGCAAAAAAATCGTATGCAATCTTTTGCATTGTTAAATATACGTTTTGTGGGCAAATTTACTAAAATTTACTGTGTTAATCTTATCAAATAAATTGTTATTTTTAAAGTTTACTCCGATACAAAGTGTTCAGCCATTGATAACAATCAAACTTTGATTTATTTACAAATATAGATTTACAACTATTGAATGAATGAATTAATTAAGTAACAGAAATTAGATACAATTATTCGTTGTAAAATTAGACTAGTAAAGCAAGTTTTTTCAGCATTCGCTTCAAAACATCTTATGTAACTATTATCAGTTTTAAGGTGTGATCAATGAATCATCACGCTGGATCAGTTTCTCTTTACTTTAGCTATTTTTTATGCCTTTGCTATCACATTTCATGTATCGGTGTCATATAAATTAATTACGAAATTTGACTAAAGCAAAATCTTCCACTTATTTTCATTTTCTATTTTCATTTTGTCGTATCAACTTGCGAATTCGTAATTTCAGAGTTTGCAGGTATACATTGAAATGTGTCAAGTTTACGTGTCAATCATTCCAGTCGACTTTGACAAGGAAAACGGTTCTTTATCACGTGATGATCCATCGACGTATGCAAAATTTACTTTTCAGGAAATCGCGTTAAAAGAATATAACTGATGTTCCAGAACTATTGAAATTTCGTATTTCCTCAACAATATATTAAAAAATTAGGTGAATAATTTTAAGGGGTATTAAAAAAAGAAAAAACTTAAATCGAAACTGATTAAGACAAAGATATTCATAGATATTCCTAAACAGAAATTTAAATGCTGGTAAAAAGGAACAGATATTGGAAATATATTTATAATATCTGCCATTTATCATATATTGACAATATATCGTCGATATATTACCGATGTATTGCCGATGTTTCCAATATATTTTCAATATATGCCCAATGTATGTCCAATATATTTCCAAAGTATTTTCAATATATTCCAAATATTTCCATTATATTTCTAAAATATGTTTCGTTACGAAGGACACGAATAAAAATATGGCCGTAATTCAATAGTTTTTTTATTTAAAGTAAAAAACTTTAAATAAAGTACATCTTGTTTTTTAGTGAGAAATCAGTGTTGTGTCAGACTGATTATATTTTAAATGAAGGTTTGTTTACAGCAGAGTTAAGAAGGAGATTAGAACTGGAAGAGGTTTTTTCCCACGGTCAGGGCCGAAGGAAGTTTTTTTTTTGTTCCGTAAGGTGATTACGGATGCAATAAACCTGAAGTGTACAATTTTTTATTAGGATCTGCTGTCAGCTAAACAGAACTTAGTAGATGAACAATGTTTATCAGGTGACTGTCGATGAAGGATAATTATATTATATCCTTAAACAACTCATTAACTACGAATTAATTATTCGAAAAGATAAATAAGAATATTATATATATGATCTATGCCAATTTTCGTCTGTTATAGCCGAATCCTCTTTTCTAAAGATGTGTAGTTCTGCAGCGATTTCAAATATGATGATCTGTAAATAAAGTCTGATGATTATTACAATACATTTGTGAATGAAAGGTGAAGGTTTGGTTCAATAAAGTATGCAAATGAATAAGCATCTGAAGTAAAAATAATATATTATGACCGATAATAATGTTGAAATTATCAGAGATGTTTTGTATGAAGTTATAACGTGGAATGATTAGCAAATGTGATGAGTGCTTGATGATCCGTGAAATGCGATCCATACATAATAATGAATGAAAATGATGAATTATGATTCTAAAGGACGTTCTGTAAACAATCTAAAATTAACTCTCTTACCAATGTAATAGTTAATTACCTGAACTATTGCACTGATATAATTTATAACACATTGCTACTGAAGTAATATTTGGTATATCATAATATAATATTATAATAATATAATATTAATACCCCGAGATAACAAGATGTATATTATACAAATATTAGATATATGTCAAATTGATGTTCTATCTGGGTATAAACTGCCTATAAAATATTATATTATTTATTTAGGAGGGGATACTTAAACAAATAATTTCATTTAATTATACAACACTAAATTATACTGTTTAATTTAATAGTATTATGTGCTAATATAACCCAAAAAGTCCTAAACACAAACCACTTTCAAAAAGTACATGGACTGCTTCAATTACAGATTTTTTCAATTTCCCTAGTAAAAAGAGAAATATATTCCCGATATATTTCCAATATATTTAAGCAATTAGAAATATATTTCCAACATATTTCAGCAATTAGAAATATAATCCCAATATACTGCAATAATTAGAAATATTCCCAATGTATTGCAAAAATTTGAAATATATTAGGAATATATATATTTTTAACAAATATATTGGGAATATATGTTTCCTATTTGGCCAATATATTACTACTTCCAATAAATAAAAATAATAAATAAAGGATTTTACTTATTTATTATTTTTATTTTTTACTTACAACATCTTTGCTACATCTAACCGCTATTTTCAAATTATGAACAATTGAAGATTTTTCACACGCAGTGATAGAACTCAGTGTTTCCACTAACTAGTATAAAAAGGACATCAACTTGTCTGCCGCTCAGTTGATTCAGAGTCGTCTTTCCGCTCAGTGATCAATATGAAGTTCCTCGTTGTTTTACTGTGCGTGGCCCTGAGCGTGACTACAGCTCTCGTAAGTGGAACTTAAAACTAAAATACAATTTATATCTAATTTTTTATCAAACATCATTATTATGTAAGATGTAACTAACATTCCTCTATATTATTTTTTATTCAAATCTTTTGAATTTTTAATATAAATTATTTGCGCCATATATTGGGGTCTGATATGGGAGCGTGGCTTATTCATAAAATCTGGTATATAAATAATTCGCATTACAGTCAATTACTCAAACGCCTTTAAATCGACTGAATTTAAAGAAATCTGTTTTAATTATTATCTATTTGTTGTTAAAAATTTGACCCTGATAGCCACCAAATGTGAATCCGCTTTGGGCGTTAAAATTTACGTGAACGGTTTGCATAATATTTATATAAATAATTTACCTAATATTTATTTGATTTTTACACAAATCCTTTATAAGAAGAATATTATGTTTAAAGAATTGTTAAAAATGCCTTTTTTGAGATACCGATTTAATGTAAATCTGGTTATCAGGGAATATATGGTGAAAATAGTTCCGATCCATGTGGCGTATCTACCAATGTCTGATCCCAATACAAATATAAATAGTTATATACATATAATATACGTATATTATACATATATTAAATATATTTAAAATTTGATATTCCATCCGGGTTTATTTTTGGAAATATATGTGAACTTTATTTCAAATGACGTTCGTTTTTCCAGGGTGGTCTTACCGAGGAGCAAAAGAATAAAATGAAAGAGGATAAGCAAAAGTGTATAGAAGAAACAGGAGTCGACGCAAGTACGTAAACATACTCCTTTTCCGCAACATATAGTGGCTCAACAATTTGAAGAAACATGTTTTCAGGAGTTTTCATTTTTTAAAACATTTTTATCGCGATTCTTGTACCGTAGTTGAGAAGTACACTACCGTTTTAATTGAGGAAGTACTATTTTTTTTTAGACGTAGGAGTTTCTTCTAGAGTAACAAGTTTTAACTTATCATACTTTACACACGAATAGTTGTCAGTTTTATGACAGATAGTAAATTTGAAGAACTGAATGCTTATCAATAATTGTGGGTTGGCAAGTGTCCATTTTTAACTTATAAGTTAAAATATTATTACTACTTTTATTACTACTTTTATTACTACTTTAGGTATTATCGAAACTGCCAAAGCCGACAAGACATTCCCGGACAGCAATGACGAAAAATTCAAATGCTACTGCAAATGTCTGTTGAAGAAAATGGGAGTGGTGAGTTTTAATCCTGTTTATCAAGTGCAATCAATTACAATCAAGCAACAATAACATAACTTTTACGGAATATAGTTTTATTGCTTTATAAAATACTTTCTAATATTTTGTTTTTTTTTAATTGAAAAAAGCTTTTGAACAAATTCATATTACTTTTAGGGAAAGATGCAGAGGATAATTTTCGAACATTTAGTTTGCTTTGACTGAACCGATTTTGAGAAAAATAATTTTGAAATTGATTTTCGTAAAATGGTTTAGTAAAATTCAACCAAATGTCCAGGAATTGTTTCTCATCATAAGTTCTAAGCTGGCATAAAACTTGAGTTCAATGATATTTTTTTCTCAAAAATAAAGCGACCTTCTTGAATCATCTGGCTAATCGAATTTTTTAATCAAAATATACTAATAAATCGAAACAATTACAATTTTTTTTAATTTGGATTGAAGTAATTAATACTATTATTTCAGATGAACGAAGACGGTACATTCAACGAAGAGGTGTTCCGTTCAAAAATGCCTGATGATATTCCTAAAGAAAAAATTGATAAGGTGGTTGATGCATGCAAAGGAGAGAGTGAGTACAAACCAATATGTGTAAATATGTTAAATATGTTAAATAAATAAAACATTAGAAAAATTAATAATTTAAATAACAAAATTTGTTAATAAAAATAAATGTTTGAACCCCCAGATTTATTTAAATTGTTACAATTGCTTAAACATTTTAATCCTAACATCCAAAATGAAATAATGATGAGATTCGAACCCAAATTTTACAGCTGGAGAGAACGAGTGCGACACTGGTTACAAGCTTCTTAAGTGCTATATGGATAAAAAGGATTTCAAACTCTGGAACTGAATCAAGCAGGACAACATTATGGAATTGGAGTGTGGATGTTCATTCAAATCTTCAACAACGTCTGAAATCCTTCGTCAACTTGTGATATGAAAACGATAAGCGTATCGTCTTTTCAATAGGAATAAACTTAAATTCAAATTGTCTCTTAGAAATAAAATTCATAAAAACACAAGTAACATGTACATTTATTAATTGTTATTCTCCAGAATGAAACTCGGGGTAAAAAATAATCTGATGTATATCGACTCAAATTTCTGTTAGTTTTATCAAAAGAGTCATATGTGAAAGACAATTGAACAGCCTAGAAATAAACATAATTTAAACAGTTTCGGTTGGATTTGGACACATAACATGTTAATGAAAAATAAATGGTCTAGAAATTCACTTTCATATAATACTGTAAAGACAAGGTCTTTACAGTATTATATGAAACTATTATATAGTCCATAGGCATGAAATTTTAATTTGAATATTACATCTAATTTGAATGATGTTCAACATCAAAACAGCATGTCTGCACAAATTCATTCAATATGACTGGTGACTGGAATAATTTCATAGAAGATAATGTCAGTAAATACAATAGAATGTACTTCTGTGCTAGAATAATGCATTTGAATAAATCAGAAAAATGATCTGAAAATATCTGGAAAACTGGAAAAAGAGCTCAAAAATGAGACTGTCCGAATTTTTCTGTCAATTTCAGAAATTTTAAAAAATATCTAATTTTTCATAAATTTTATTTCTACAAATTTCTACATCTTTGCCAAAGGTGTTTGGCAAAAATGTTCGTGAAGATTTACCAAAATGTTTTGCTATTTAAAAAGAATTTGTGAAAAATTACCAAGAATCTCTGAGACCTGTAGAACTTGTATGTATGACTTGCTATTTAGCCAGCATAACATCAACAGAACGAATATGTCGAAGCCAATTACCGGGGCTAACCTAAGGACGTTGCTGAAACTCAGTAAGGTGTTTGAATATTTCAATCAACTATGTACAAAAATAAAGCTGATTGTTGCGATGTGGATAAAGACACCAGTGAGAAGTAGTATTTGTGCCCAACTTTGTGCATTGTCATATATCCTTTAACAAATAAAGATATTAATAAACACGAGATACACATATGCTAGAATAATATTTTCAAAAATCAAGGTTGTCTTGTTATAATAAGAAGTTATTATAACAAGAAGTTATTAACCTATTCGGAGCCCAATTCCGTTTCATTAAAAAACAATAAATAAAAATAAAAGAATTGTTCTACTTGAATACAGGTTAAGATTACTGAAAAAGTGCAAATACCCAAGCTTCGTTAGTTAGACATTTTTCTAAAAAACTTGTTTTTACTAATCAAAATGACTTTCCGACATAAAGTGCAATCATTCTTTTTTTATTGAGGTTATGGCTGAGAAAGCTTTAACGTTGCTTCCTTATACCAACAAGTGCAACCTTTCAGTCTAAGCTCGAAAATTGCATATAATTTCATGGCCAATACTCACGTGTACAAGCTATAGTGTAGTTTAATGTAGTCTCGAAATCCTATCCTAAAGAGAAAAAAGACATACCGGTGTGAATTGCAGCATGCGCTCGAATTATTCGATTAGCGGCTAACTTCTC
>JABFPB010002955.1:0-18443 GCA_022817645.1 Ceratoteleas bidentatus | reverse complement strand
TTTTTCGAAAATGACGATTTGAGTCACACCAAAAAACAATTCTTCCTTTCGAAATACATTTACTTTCCTCCCGCAAAAAATAAATACCCATTACATATTCATCGAAACCGAATTCAATGAACACTTCCCAAATCGAGCTCATTTATCACGCGGACGCACTTTCTAGATCTTTTCCCATTTCGCAAAAACAATATCGCGAACCAGTCTTCCCCTCCTCAAACAGATAATACCTCATTTATCTCGCCGCCACTTATAACTTTTTCCCTCATTTGACACGTCCGTCTGCCGGTAAATCCTCCGTCGGATAAAACCCCGCGAAAAAATCACAAATCCCCCACTCGATATCAAATGAAATCGCAAAAAAACTTTACTCGTTCTCGTCGCGCGCGGAGACATTGTCGCTTCCCGACAAAGATCTTTCGGGCGAAATAGTCCGGTCCCTTATTGCACCGATTCGATTCGACGATGCCAAAGAGCCGATCGATAGCCGCAGCCGCCGAACGCTGCGTTGACATTGATTGAAACGCGGCGAAGTAACAGGTCTTATTGCGAGTTCGCGAGTCCGAGAGGTTTTCGCTGTTCGGCTCAAATTTCAGTCAAATTAGCGACTAAATAGTAAAACATTTTAAAATTCAAATAAATCGGCCAAAACTGAAGGAAACTTCATCAATTCGATTTTTCGGGTCACCTTAAGTTCACTTTTTCATTTTTTTATTTCTCTATGCATGTATATGTATGTGTATATGTATCTAAAGCTTCGATACCTATACACATAAGGGTTCAATATATATTTCTATGTATTTCCAAACACTGTTTGTTTACATCTAAAAGAATGACTTTTTTCCTAGGTTTTTCGGTACGATAATTTATAACCGACATACAACATTCATTTTTCAATGTTCATGTGGCTATATATGGTTTCGTATATGTAAGGTAAAGTGCAACATTGGTAACAATTTGACTCAAGCAGTACTGTTTCTGTCTCTGTCTAACACATTGTGAGCAATTGTGAATTGTACATTTACATTGGAATATTTCTTTTATTTATCCCGTAACATTATTTTTTCTTTATAGTAAAGTATTCTACAAAGCTTCCTCTATAATACATCAGTTTTTCGACAATATCTTAATATTTTGTGTGGTATATTTTTTAATAAAAGTAGCAACCTACCCTACTACATAATGGCCTATGTAAAGTAGTTGCATACAAGGCATACGATTCAGAGGATTCATTGTGATTAGAATAAACAAATCCTTTAATGGATTTCTTTTTGCTCTATTGTTTATGTAGAAGAATTATCAGAACTGATAATGTTTTTAAACATTTAAAAAAGTGTAATATTATAATATTCTAATATTAAATATTTTAATTAAACCCTTAATATTAATATTACATTTTTTCACTAGAGTATTAACCTTAGTTGCCAGCCTCATTCTTAAGACTACTTAGTACGCTAATTTGCCGCCAGATGTCACTCTGTTGGAACTAAAATGAAATGAAAACTTCCGCCCACCATTAATTATTCACGCAAGATCTCCACCATAATAGAATGTTAAATAACCCACCGCAGATAGCCACTTATCCGAGCTCTTGATCTGCGACATCTGACGGACAACTAGTGGTACTACACTGACAGTCTCGCGAGCGCGTCCGCATATAATTTCAATCGAACTTCACCTGCAGCTAAGTTCGTTTGATTTTCAATAATATATGCGATTGTGTACCCTTAACATACCAACAGCTGTACAATACACCGGTCGAGATATTACCCTAACTGGCCGTAATTACATCATTGCCATTGTCTGCCGCGGTATGCGGCGAATATACATCTGCGTCGAATTCCTCGCAAACCTTGCGCTAAATCTCGAACTGCTCCACTGTATCAAATGTTCATTCTCGAATAGTCATGAAATCCGACGTATGATATTAAACGTAATTATTGTAGTTACAAGGTGAACAAACCCGGATAATTTGCGTGAACGGCCGGGCGTGCTACTGCTACTCGCGCGTAATTTCTGTCATCTGTTCAAACTTCGCGAAACTGCGCCTGCATTTTTGCCGCGCGACTTTGCGGCTCAAATTAATTTCGCAGCCGCTACTTTGAGGATCAAATGTTCTCTTCGGCGCATCGCCGCACGAAATTCGGCAGCAAATAGACCATTTTTTTTATTAAGCGCAAATTCCGGCGCGAAAAACGTGCCGAAAAGAGCGCAGCTCCTTTTTCACGTCGCTGTAATTTTTATCGCGAAATTCCGCTGTTTAGTTTATTCCGCTTTAATCGAGCATCATTTCGCTTTTATTTCAATATTTAATTGAGGCAATTGAATAACTCGATTACAATTAATCGGGTCTGTCGATTCGCGCGCATTTGTTGTCCGACGTTCTTTTTCAAACAGCGCCGCTTTTTGACCTCGATCTGTTGATTTACAACTTTGCTGCACAACCGCACGATTTGCATCGTTAATTATTTACAGCGTCGAATATCGATTGCCCTTTTTTGCCCTTAATTACGTCGGCGCTTTTTTCGACTCCCCTAAACAAGGCCTTTTTTCGTTTTCTATTTTCGCAGACTTTTTGCAAGGACTCGTTCGATGTTGGCTCTTCAATTAAACGCTAATTACATTGACGAATGCTGCGCCGAATCGCGATGAATCTTCCACTCAGCCGATTACATTATTTATCGGGCGGATTATATATTTTCGATTCGTTTTATTGCAATTCATTTCGTATGCACTTTGAGAGAATGCAGTTGGATAAACGTTCGGCGGATTTGGAATTATGCTTATCGAACGCGCGTTATGAATTCGTTGCGCGAGCAACCCGGGGAATGTTTTTCGGACGTGAGCCGGGAATTCGGAGATCAAATGATGATGAAAACGAATGAGTGTCTTGTTTGCCAGGGGACCTTTGCCGCAAGTTAGGCCGAAGGGTTCGTCAGTTATTTGTGCATCGATATATATCGCGCTATATATGTACCGATAAATGCATTTTATCGGTGCATTTTAACACACGGAAAACGCCCGACGTGTTTTCGGTGTAATTTAATATATAGCGATGCATATTAAAATGTCGAATAAGTGAGAGGTATTTTAATAAAATTACCCCGTATTCAGAAAATGATAATTTCACCGGACGCGAATCTGAAAATGCGGTTGACAAAAATGTATTTGTTCGCCGTTCCGTATTTTCGAAAACTGCGCAACCGGAAAAATTGCGGGGATTCAGAATTCACGAAACGTCCTAAATGTCCTACATATTCGAAACCCGAAAACCCAATTTTTCATATTCGAGTGCATTAAAAAATTGCGCGAAACCTCAACCGCGAATGTAAACCAGTTACCGCGGGAAACTTTTTAACGAAATGAATAAAAAAGAATGGCGAAATCTGCGCGTTTTCCCGGGTTTATCCTCATTTCGCGATAATCCCGCGCGAGCCAAACCGTGGGGAAAAAGGCTCGATGCGAGCTCGCGTTTATTAATTCCGACTCGGAAAACAAATTTCGCGCATTCGGGAACGAGCGGTTTTGGCGTTGGAATTAAAAAAAAATATCGCTCGAAGCGGATTACCGTAGTCGCGTGCGCGCGACCCTCACAATAAGGAGCGAAACAATCGCGCGAATGATAAAAGCGACTTAGCAGTTTTGGAAATTTGCCTGCGCCGGAACTCTTTGCAGCCGAAGGAGCGCGAGCAAAGCGATTCGGAAAAATAAATTCGCTGATATGCGCCGCGATATTGTGCGCGGCGGGACAAAGTGGAAACTGATGTGAAACGCTGCTTTCAGCATCGGGATTAAATTGGATTCGGAGCTCGGCAGCAATATGTTTCGTCGGGAGTCGAGAGTGGCGTGGAGGATAACTTGGACACGCGGAGTTAAACAAGCGAAACGGGCTGAGGGGCAAATAAAAGCCAAGTTAATAAACAAATCCGAGGCGACGCGAACGGTTTGACGTTCGCGTTCCGCCGAGGCGCAATAATCAAGCAGTTTTTGCGACGATCTATCAGAGAGGGATATTAAGGAGAGGTTTTAGAAATATAAAAGACGTGAAGACGTTCGCTGGAGTTGGCGAAATGATGAGCAAGAATTTCCGGAAATTCGAACGGTCGACGATTAAATGCGAGATGGGCTGTTTATGTTGTTTAATTTTGCTGTGAAATGTCATGTAATAATGCACTGAAAATAGTAATGCCAAACTTTGTGGAAAGTTGTTTCTGGTAATTTGCCTTTGATTAATGGAGAATTTAATTTATTGCCACGACTTGAAATCATTTTAGGAGTAAAGACGTAAACTATTTAAAAGACATTAGTTTTTAATTTTTAATAAAATTATGTATTCAAATGATTAAGTTTTTTTCTAAAGTTGCTGGAGTCAAGAAAAATAAAAGTTGCGTGTCGTTAAGTATTTTTATTTTTAATGATAAATTGCGCACATAAGGAACAAAAAATTATTGATTATAGTATTTACAACGTTTTCCTTAATATCGGTTGTGCAGTTCATTGGCAAACTCTGTTAATTGATTCACTTTTTTACTTGTTTGTAATCGTTAATAATGAAAAATATTAAACTCTCAAACACTTATATTTACCGTGATACGCTGTAAAAGCAACATTTAAATTATACCAAAGTATAAACGCTACGGTGGAATAAATGGTCGAGTTTGTTTAATAATAATTTACATCGTAAAATCTACGAAACTTCTACAAAGGTCCTTTGATTTCCTCATAAATCATAAATCGAAACATTAAAAATATTCTCAACGCTTTTCAATGTTATTTCACTTAAGGTGGAAAGATCGAAAATTACAGATTTATATTTATATAGTGACCCAAGAAATATTATTATAATTAATGTTTTTTACGCAAATAAACACTCTTTCATTCTGAATTCAAACCATACATTTTTTTAAACCAATGCTTCCCAAAATCAACAAAAATTCGGGTCATAATTCCTAATCCCGTTTTTCCGAGATACGCAAGCTTTCAGCACATCGGCATTGCTCCCGCGTAACTAAGAAACATGCTTAAAGCGCGAAACGCGCCTCGACTCGTTTCGTGTAGTTGTCACCGTGGAGCCGCGATATCGCCATTTATCCCGCGAGTGCATTCCAAATGCGTTAGTTATTATTCCGACTCGAGCCGCGTTTTTGATTCGAGACGCGCGGGCCAGAACTGGGTCGCACTTTCGCCCAATAAATCATGCGCTTTTTCGAAAATTCCGCGTCTTGAAAAATGACCTCCCGCTTCGCATGTTTTTTTACTCAACTTGTTTAGTCTGAGTTTCGTTTCGCTGAGTGAAGAGCGATGTTTTATTAACGGCAACGAGCGTCTTGAGCGAAAAGGGACGGATGCTAAAATAATAGCTGAATTACGCGGGCAATTTGCAGAAAATGGTTATTCGTTATTGGCCGGGTTCGATTTCAAAGTTGGAACGGCATTCTTGATGGCCGAAAGAAGACGGATAATATTGCGATTCGATCGGGCTTTTTGCGCTGCGTAATGAACGAGACTGATGAAAAACCCGCTCATATTGATAACGTGTTTATTCATTAAAATGAATACACAAATCGTCGGAATTTATTCCGCCTTGTAACGATTGTGTTCGAACACCGCGTTCGGCTGTGAATTATTATAAATTACGTCTGCAAAATGGAAATATAATTAACACCGTTTTACGACAACGCGCAAAAGCTTAGATTATTTTATAATTATCCCTGCCTGCGTTGCGATGCGTAATAAAGATTAATATTGTCTAAATTATATTTGCGTTGTCAAATTAATTACACGCTGCAGATGTTCTAGTTTCAACTTAAATTAATACCGCGTTTTGTAATTATTCATTTATTTTGTAATTATTCATCTACATTCATTCACGTGCATTTCCGCAACGAAAGTCACCGTGACCGAGAGAAACATAATTTCGTTTGGAAATTAAAATTGGGCAAATACACAAGATTCATACTGAGGTTGGCAAAAAATTGCGGCTGCCTCGTAGCGCAAATATTGAACGGAAAATCAATCTGCGGTAAAAAGATCCGCTTTTCCGCCGGGGCCAACGAAATTCCGCTCGTCATTAGCGGATAACTCGATTGCCGATTGTTCAATAATTTTCTTGTCCGGCGAACGAGTCGATTTATTCCACGCGAAATTCGGCTGGATAAAAAACTACCCGAATAAAAAACGAGGCGCATTCTATTAATTACGTATTCCGCCGAAAGACACGTAATTGCAAAAAGAACGAAACCAGGCCGGCCGCACTTTTTCTCGTAATTCATAGCCGAACGACCAAGACAGCGGCGCATTTCGATCAGAAACAAATCTTCGCGGCGATAAATAACCGCGGCTAAAAATTGCCTCGCGTTATCAACCCACTTATATCACAATCATGATCGATACGAAAGAGATATTATCGTTTTCAGTTTTTCAGATAATCAGTTTGTCGCGGCGCAAAAGTTGTTCCATTAATCAACGCGCGCGGCGGAAAAAGTTGCGGTAAAAAATATTATACCGTTCGGGAAAGTCAAATAAATCACGGCGGACATTTAATGTAATATTCCGCGGCAATGTGCATTATCTTGATAAATATATTTCAATGAAAAATGCCGCTTTGACGGGTTTACTTTTACACATTAAAACAACGGCAATATTTATTGTCACTTTTCCAACTGTCCCGCGGCCGCAAACAAAAGTCCTTATAAATTATTGAACCGCGAGTCCGTTTTTATGAATCCGCCCGGTTTCGGACGCCGCGCTTCGTTCAATAAGAAATGATCAATGGCGATTGTTAATCGGCTACGTTCGCCCCGGAATTCGTGGACGTTAGACTGACTTCGTTTTTGCACCTAATTGCAACTTTTTTGGGTCACGCGAGCGCAGTTCGGCACGTTTTATGGAACAGTGCAGGCTGGGGATTACGGGCGTATGTGATGTATACATGATACGTGACGTATCGTCATCGTATAACTAATGTTCGGAGGCATAAAGGAGTTGCAAAACACGAATTTAAATATTAAATTGGAAATAGCGGCGCGTCAAAGGAAACGCCATTCGATACGATTTTCACTGCTCGGCTAAGTGAATTAAAACGTGCAATAAATGGGCGTAATGAAAAAATGAGCACGTGTTACGAGTTTAGCTGACGTTTAATGTAGTTAATCCGTTACACGGGCGAAACTGGGTTTAGCTACATCAGTAGGGGAATCTGGAAAAAGGATTCGCGTATTTTACATGAGGGCAAAATGTGTCGTAGTAAGTGTGATGCGATGGTAATTATGATAATAGTAAATATTTTACATGAAAAAGTTTGTCGGAGAGAGATGTGGGAGGCGTCGGACTGAAAATGGGATAGACTACTGGAATTTCAAATAGCTCAAGTATTCGAGTGGAGAGATAATTATGTGAAAAATCGCGCTTTACTTAATCGATATTTCATTCTGAGGATAAAATATCAATGTGTTATCAGTGGGTTAAAATACGTCGAACAGTATTTTATTTCTACCAATACCTGATGGAACAAGATGTATATTATACATATATTAGATGGACGTTTATACATAAAATAGATATGTACATGTGATTATGTATATTGTATATGATTATCATATACTAGATATATGTAAAACTGATGTTCTATCAAGGGTTGCAAGGAATTAAATTTTCATTTACGAACCGTTTTGCCTGTGAAATATTAAATACAATTTTTATAACCAATTCCATATGCCATTATAATCTGATACGTACAGCAAACATAAAAACAAAAGATATCTATAACCTTCTCAAGAACTACTTTCACGTAATTATTTTCAAAAATGGACTTAAATTTTCTCTCTATCGTTTAAGAGTGTTGTAGCTGATTAGAACAGTAAAACTGGCGACTAAAAAGACAAACATAACAAAAATTGAATTTAATGATTAAAATTGAAAGAAACTGTCATTACTTCATATGTGTAACAGAATTAAATTAAATTTGCAGTAAGAAACTAACCAATGAAGTTCTCTTTCTGTCTCTTTTTTACCCATTGCAATCAATCAAATTACAAAACTGAAACTAAAATATTTCCATTATTTGTCTGGCATGGTTATTTTTTCAAAGCGGCATCGCGTTCTTTGAACCTTCCTATTTTTCAAAGAACGCGCTATTTTTCAGTCAAAGTCGACAGTTGACTACCCTACTCCGTGAGATTAGCAAGTATACATAAAGTATATAAAAAATATACATTTGCTGCTCACTCACTTTGGAAATAGGTTCGGAATGGCATATAACACATATTATACATAGATCTATTCCTCGTATTACAAAATAGCTAATTTGTGCAATTATTTAAAATCTTTAAACAAGCACTTTTGTCTATAACATTCTTAAGTTGCTCTTACACTGCAAAAAGAATTGTTCCTTTTCCTATAACATGTTTTAAAACTGGGAAGAAAAAGTGATAAATCATTATTTCTCCCCAGTTTTAAAACACATTATATCATTCCGAATCTTGACCTATCTTTAAATGGTTAAACACTTAAAGCTTTAACCTAAAACACAAAATTGAAAAGTTTTTAAAATTCAACCCCATTTTAAACGTTTACAAACCACTTACTTTTTACTATCTCCTAATTACTCGCCACACTAATTATCTCTCCACTCCCCCTCTACAAAAACTCAACTCGTCCGCCAATTTCACCCCTCGAAACTACCTTTTTTCACCCGCCCATAAAATTTGCACTCCGCTCCATCCACTCTCCAAAACGGTTCCCTCGTTCCCCGTTAGCCGTCTTGCTTTCCGCCCGAAAACATCAACATTTCCCAAACGAGTCCGCGCGATATTCGCCGCCAGATTGCGCGCGTTCGGCGTTTCATAAATAATTTCATCGCTCGACCCGTGCGGTTCGCGCGCCGAAGAATGGCCGGCGATTTTCCCAGTGCAAATCCGCAGCGGTTGACCGATCGGGTCGATTTGATCGCTGTTTGCCCGCCCAGTTTAAACAATAATCAGCCGTTCGCGCGTGTTTGCACGGTCTTGATTGTACTTACGTTAATTCCTTGGACTCGCCGGCAATATTTGACTTTACGAAACGTGAAACGCGGAGACCCGGTAAACATAAACTAACGAGCAAATATCGCTGATGGCCTTTGTGCGCCCCGTATCATCCGCAGTTTTTGCATTTTTAATGTCGGCCCGGGGATCGCCAAGTTGGCCGGCCAAAGGCGGATTTCGGGTAGGCAAACGAGCCGAGGGAGCGCGACGCCAAAAAGGACGAAAAAGGCAGGACGAAGGGTCGCAGGACTTTCGGCGAAAAGGCGCCCAAGTAGCCGAAGCGTCATCGCATACGAGATGAGTTTACAAAGGCGTTTGAAACTTGCGCGAGCGACTGCGAGTCATTTAAAATTTAATAGGCGCGCCGGCCTGTGTCGCGATAGGGCAGAGCGAAAAGCCGAACGATCGCCGCGAAAATATGATTCTTTTGCAGGGTGTCGGTTTCGCGGCAACTTTCGCCCCGTGGGGAACTCGCCGCGGGAGACGAGACGTTTTCGGACTGATCGGGGTAATGTTACACGCGGGGCGAAAGCGACGTCGACGAGAGTTAGCGGCGCAGCCGAGGGACAACGGCAGAAATGAGGATTAAATTGTGTTTGATGCAAATGGAATTGTTCGGCCCGAAGTGGCGGCCATTCGAACGGCCGGCTCAGTGCAGCGCGTCTTGACGGATTCGTCGGCGTTGTGTTTGCGCGGTAAACGGGTTTCGCGCGATCTCGGAGTTTGATGGGATTTTGTTGCGAGACACTTTCGGGAGACAGTCATAATTGAAATCATTTACTCGCTTGCACGAGTGAAATTTGTTCTACGAATTAGTTTTTTTAATTCAAGTAAAAACTTTGTCAAGAATTGATGGTAATAGTTTTTCTCTCTAATGGTGATTCAATAAAATAACGGAATTATGACATTTTGATTTGATCAAATAAATTTAAAAAAATCATTTAAAAATACGAAACGATTTCATTTAATTTTTCTTTGGCTTTATCTGACCTATTTTGTACTCGAAAGCTGAATGTAACATTTATAATTATTCGACGTAGACAGTTTTGAGGGAAAATTAATAAAGGGAATAATGATTGGGAAAAAGAGTTGTTTGTATTCATTGGACTAACCAATCCGGAAACATGAAAATATCCGAAAACGGAAAAGGAATTCTGAATTGAAGCTTAAAAATACACAATTAAAATAGTTGATTCTGTCAAAATAGGTCCTTGATATTTCGATTAAGTGAGCAAATAACGATTAAATTGTTAAATGTACGTTTCAATACGTTTCGTCTTTACCGTGAAAGGAGAAGTTAGACAGAAAAAGATAATTGAGTAGATTCTGCAGGACTAATTTTCAACGTGATTCTTCTTCATAATTAGAACTCACGAACTTCTCGATACATCTCATAATTATGTTTTGATTCATTACGTTCGGTTATCTTCATTATACCCTTCTCCAAAATGTCTTTAAATCATCATTAGGGAGTTCACATAAATAAATCAGCCGCGGATATATTAAATACCATATCAAATATTTCAATGCAATAAATTCACGAAATAAATGTGACTAGCAATGTTGTTTCTGTTAATCCACAACAGCGTCGTATTACATTAAAATTTCGATGAAATCTTGGCGTAATCTCGACGTGAATTAGGATCAATGAGGATCTCGATTTTGACAAAGTTTCAGATATTGCCCTGTTTTCCGATTTAGAGCATTTTGTATTTATATAATATATAAAATAATTAGTATATAATGAATAGACTAAATAAAATAAAATGAAAAAAGAAAATAACGAAATAATTGGTATTAATAATTCATATTGTACATAATCATAAATTCAACTCTGACAAATATTTTGAATTTTCACGACGACTTCATAATAGAATTTCAGATTAAATTGATTAGTCCTGCCTAATATTAAAAAAAAATGAAAAAAGTATATGGGACAGTTTTATATTTATCTAACTTGGGAGATTAAAAAAACTGCCACTGCAATGCACGATACCATTTCATGAAACTCAAATTTCAGTGTAATTGATATTTTGAATTTATCAAATATTCAAACAAATTCGATAGAAATGTACTTTGCGAACATTATATCAATAACATATTTCATTTTTGCGTCGAAACTTTATTTTTGCAATATCTTATGTGTACTAAAGTCGGACCGTTTTCATAACAATTTAGGACAAATCATATGTACCAACCAAGCATATCACAGAATAATCATATTGTCAATGTCAGATGATATGAATCTGAAAGTATCTACTGCAACAGCTTAACTTACATTTAAGAACAGCGGACAGATAACGCAAAAGTGTTTGTATTTTTCCTCCAACTATTTTCATTGCGCAGTAAAACACAAACAGCAAAGTTCCTCCAAGAAATACATCCCTATTATACATAACCGAGATCCTTCCTAAACCAACACAAAGGAAGACCCAAAAAAAATAAATTTCCACAACCAACCGAAAACATACATTACCGTAATGGGACTACCTTAACACCGCATCTTTGTCTGCTTATCTTGGCGTCGACAACTAACGTCTATCTTGAATCCCCTATTCCCTCCAATTAAATTATCCAGCATGTTGAAATCGTCCAATAAACTCCCCAACTCGGTCCAACTTTCAGTTATCGCACTTTTTCCAGTCCCTTCGCCAGTTCTCGGTCCCTTTTTAACTTACCTCGTCGTCGCATTTTCACGAAATCTTTTTTTCCGCGCCACCGATCTCGAGCCAAAGACCGCCTAATCGCGAATTCTGCCGTGCAAACCCCGCACAATATCCAAATTTTCGCAAACAGCGATCGATCGGCCGAATTTTGGCCGCAATATACATTTCGCGGTGCAATATTCTTTACTCGCGGGCGCGTCTGTTATAAAAAGTAATGCCCCGCAGCCGACTGGCATTAAATAAGCCAGTTTTAATCTCGCGCGCACAAATTTGCCGAAATTCGTGGCGCGTTACAAGACACGGCCCGTAAGTTGTTGCCGAAAAATGCCGATATTAAATTCGCCGGGACGTTGATCCCGCGCATAAAAATGATCCGGATCGCCGGTGCGCCGCGTATTTTCGTCGGCGTTGCAGGTGGGCGAAAGCCGCGACCCGAGTATTGATCGTTTTTCGAAATGACTCCAGTCGGTTTTTTGCAAACAAAAGAATATCGAATAACGCGGCGAAAATGTTGCGCTGATTTTCTTTGATCTCGATGATTAACGCGAAAAAGCGCCCGCGCCGCCCGGATAGTTAGTTTAACGATCGCCGTGCGTTATTTGTCGTTGCGATTTCCGACCGAGGCGCACAAGGAGGAACCGCTTTTTCGGCGCGCTGACGTCAATCTCCGCAGCTGTCATATGCTCGGTGGGAAAAACCCCGCGAGAAATCGATTTTCGGACTTTCCCGCGCACCTTTCACGCGACGAGTCGAATGGCTTTTCGAGAAGAGTAGCGGACTTTTAATTTGGCCATCAATGTTTGCACCTCGAAATGTATCGAGATTTTATAACGGAGAACTGCGATTTATATGAAAAATGCATTGAAAATTCATAGGAAATCATGTTTGTTGAAGGTCATCCAAATGTAACGAAATACATGCAAAATAAAAAAAAATGTCTGTGAAAATTAATGCAAAATGCATAAAATTGCATAAAAATGTCTTAAAAATGCATGTAATATTCAACAAAAATGCAACAAAAATACATGCAAAATAAAGTTAAAATTAAATATCTGTAAAAATTAACGCAAAATGCATAAAATTGCGTAAAAATGCCTTTAAAAATGCATGTAACATTCAACAAAAATGCATACAAAATGTTCATAGAAAATGTAACAAAAAATACATGCAAAATTGCAGCAGTTGCAAAAATGCATAAAAATGCATGAAAATGTATATACAATAAGCTTATAAAATACATAAAATGCATACAAACTGCACGCAACGTGCAAGAAAAATGCATACCAAAAATATAAAAAATGCATGGGAAAATTCATGGAAAATGCAACAAAAATGCATGCAAAATTGCATCAATTACAAAAATGCATGTAAATGTGCATACAAAGTGCATACAAAATACATTTAAAAATACCTAACAAATGCATGCAACATGCATACAAAGTGCAGATATATGCATGGAAAAATTATTGGAAAATGCAACAAAAATACATGCAAAATTGCATCAATTGCAAAAATTGAAAAATTGCATAAAATATGCATGAGTTTCGAAAATTGAATTCCGAATTAGATTGCATTTTAATTAAATTTTGATAAGTTTACGACCAAAGATGATCAGAGCGAGACCATTTCTACTAAAAGCGGTCTCATATAGAAATCCACTTTTACCAACATAGTTGACAAATTTTTTTACTCGGGGCGTGTCTGAAAGTCACCGGCATAAAGTACGCGATACTCCATCGCCACTATCGAAATGACAAATTCGATTCCTCGACAGATTGACGTGCAGACGACTTTTCGTTATTTCAAGTCTATAGAGTCAAAAAAGTAATAATTCATAAACGCATCCTTCCACCCTCGAGTCCAATTTCCTTGAATTTTATATAGTCGGGATCGGAGAGTCGCACTCTCTTTGGCGCGATTATTCGAGATTTTTCGTCTAACGAGTGCCGCCACTCGGAATTTCACCCAAATGTCGAACCCGTTTTTGCAATTTTAATAAATGCGGTTTTTTGTTCCCCTTTTTATATCACAACACCCCGCTTCGATTTGCATGAAAACGATCCAATTTCGCGGCACGACATTGTTTAACAAAAGAATCCATTGGATCGCTCGGATTGCGGCGTGATTTGTGCTCTTTTAATGGCTAAACCGATAAAGCTAAACAGTTTTAGGCAACGCGATCGGGTCAATCAAAATACGGCACGTCAAACCCGGAACGGAAACCGCCCGGCGAGATAAACCGGAATAAATTTATTCGCTTTTTTGTCTTGTTTCCCCCGTTTTCCCTTTAAACACTTTGTTAATATCGGCGGAATTGTCGGTTTTAGCTGCATGGAAATGAAAGAAAATAAAAAAACGGGTTTGCATAATACAAATGCGGCTTTGTGAAGTTGAACGCGAGTTATTATTTAAATGGGCAACGGCGAATTGACTGCAAAAATGGATACTGCAAACTGCCGGACGTGAAGTGCGTTTGGGGCTCTATTGCATGCAAATGCATGGAGCAAATTTAATTTGCCGCTGCGAAAAAACGTCACTTTTGCGAGCGCAAACAAAAATATTTGCAAACTTTCGACCCGGTTTTGGCGTATAAATTGTCGGCCGGTCGCTTTTTTTAATTATTTGTTTAAAAAGAATCGCGAAAAAAATTTAATCTTCGATTGCGCAAATACGAACGAAAATTCGGACGTTCGCGTTTGATTGGAAAAATTGTCGATGCGCGAAACGATCAGCAAAAAGGATTGCAACTTTTAGATGTTTTAATACATCTGTCGGCGAAATTTCAAAACAAACGACAGTTTAAAACGCTTGACAGTGTTTTGCGCATTCGAAAAGTTGCGCAAATAAAAAGTTTCGGGTCTAAAGAATAAAATTGGGTGGCGTGTCAAATTGACGAGCAAAAACGGAGGAATAACTTTTGTCATCGTTACCGCCGCACTTTTGCAAATGATTTTCGAGAACGGAACTTTTTTCGACAGAGCAAGGTTTTATTTCACTCGCAGACAGATTTCGCTTTGATTTACAAGCTGTACTAAGTAAAATTATTTGGTTTGTGTAACACCTACCAGCAAATTGATTCAACTAACTAAATGTTGTTTAATTCAACAGATCCTTTCAGTTAGATTGAAAAACAAAATATCTTCGAACACAGATTGTGTGTAAAAGAATAGACAATTCAACTAATGCAAGAGTATATGGAAAATATTTAATTATATGCACCGAAATAGTCAAAGTTCTTTTGTAGCTATTTTCAATGTAAATTAATTGTTACATTAGCCAGACCTGGCTTCTGTATATTGAAGGACTAGATTTAAACTCTCCCTAAACACCAAGTGACGTCATCTACCGACATGTTATATTTACATAATCGGCCTTGCGCGCCGAACAAACATTCCAGTTTGTAGACTTTAACATTTTAGGGTGGAATTTAATGGTTAATACTTTTCCTTGATGTTTAATGAAAACTGTCGTCGAAAACACAGAGTTGTACAAATGAAGTCCATTACACTTTTATTTTCTTCCATTTCCAATTTTACTGTTGCATGGTTAAGAAATGAAAAATGTTTACCAGAAATATTGTTTAATAAGTAATGGCTAAATCAAGAACTTAAATCTTGTATAAACAATTTATTTTCCACAAAATCCAATGCAACTGATCTATTTGCCGATGGGATTCCCAAGTTAATTACATACCTGCCAAACAATGTACCTATACTCCATCACAGAATCACACGTGTAATCCTCAAACGAGTTGACTGTATGATTAAATTAAAAACTATTTTGCCAAATATCCTTCTACCTTCAAGAACAAGTCTTCTGATCCAAATTCTCTTATTTGAAACAAGTATGTTCATTATGAAAAGTAATTGAAAAACAGGCTCTTTGAAAAAAGCTGCGTAAAAAATTTCCCCAGTTTACTACTAGAAAATCATATCAGCGCGGACGTAATGAATATTCCACCAAACAAGGAGTGTAATTTACGTATTTAGTGCAGAATTTATAAAGTCAGTGGAGTATTACGAATTTCGTGCGTGTTTACACAAATTATGTTAAAGTAAGCACTGCTGCCAACAAGTTAAAGTTTCTGTTTCAGAGGCTAGTCAGATGCCGAATTTGTATAACTTTACGTATCGACGTATAAAGGTCTGCCCGGACTGTAATATTACACCACTCAATGTTAGGTACTTGATTCCAACGTCTATCGGTGTAGAATTACGATATTTTTTCTGCGTGCATTAGGTAAACAAGTGATCTTGACACTTCCATTGTGCCTTACTGTAGAGAACAATAAACTTCTAAAAAAATTCTGGAAATATTCAAAAATAAGTTCGCCAGAAAATCTAACACAAAGAAAAATGTGAACAAATTGTTTAACATTTCTGCCTTTTGTCAAACAATTAATTTTGAAGTCAAACATTTTCAGCATCGTTCAGCCTTTTCACGTGTCTCCTATTTTACATTTCAACTAAGACATATTCCGCCAGCCAACTTCGATACGCTTTCCTTATCCTGTCTCGGAAAAATACATTCACTCCTCCTCCACACTTGACCCTAACCACCGTCCATTCTCCATTTCCCGCATCCCATTCTCCAAACCCCCAAACTTACCCACCCAATTAAACCGTCACATTCATCCGCACGCTTAAAAATGTCCTATTGTGACAGCAAGAATCCTCCTATCAGAAAAGGACAATGAGTTCGTCGACAATAGGATTTTTAGACGACCAGATTTCATGCTGTGACAGCAAGACAATCTGGCTGAACTAAACTTTGGTGTGATAGAAGGCTTTTGAAACCCGCCTTCTTTTTCAAACAAATATCCACCTCTCATAGAACGCCAATCATTTCGCCACAACCGTAATTACCTTTTGTGCGAACACAAGCGTAATTAATGCCGGTGTAATTATTGTCACAAAACAGTACATTCTAGCATAATGGAGGGAATTTCAGATAAATTCTTTATCTCGGGATAATAATTTAGAATGTTTCTAGAAATTTGATACATTTCTCAATGTTGGAATTTTTGCCACTTGAGAATATAATGAATCGCTGATGAGAGCTCCCTGTGAATGAACTATGAGCCACGCGTTAACTCACTGTGAATTCACTTCTTCGTTCAAATATACTTAACACTAACCCATTTTGTTAAAACGAATAGAAACATGCAGATAGAAGTAGAAGTACAGCTTTTGTTTCTCTATGATTAAGGTAGTTTTTGGTGTCAGCAGAGTGTGTTCGATATTGACTTGTAAAGTGCACGCTATAAAAAATAATGAAATGTCGCAAGTCGAATCCACATGCTGCAAGAGGAAATGTAGAAATAAATGTAGAAATAAATATTCTGAAAAACTCTGAAAATTGCTCTGAAAAAGTTGGACAGTTCCAATTATTATAGATTTTCAGGGTTTTTTAGACTTAAATTCCAGAGGATTCTGGAATTTAAGTCTGAAAAGCTCATCGTAATTCTCTGAAACTCTCTCAAAAGCTCTGAAAATCTCTGATAAAGTCTGACACCATTATTAAAAAAATGTCATAGATGGGATTCGAACCCATGACCTGTGAAGCACAAGTCTTGAAGTATAACCACTTACCCAAAGATGTTATACATTTAAGAGTGATCCAAAAGCTTTACCTCAAGCTGACGTCCTTTTATAATATTTCAGACTTTATAAGATATGTTCAGAGCTTTTCAGAGTTTTTCAGAGATTTTCGACGTTTTTCATCGCATTTATTTCTAGAATGGAAATTTCCTACAGTGCCGAAACCTGGTTGTTCATCCCCAACTAAAACAAATCCCCATTAAAACAACAACAAATCCTCTCCTTCCAAACAGAACTCTCAACATTCATCTGTCTCTCCTTCCAGGCACAAGCGGAAAGTGCAGAACTTGTTGCCCTGCAAGGGTGCGAACGGGATGGCCGCGGCGCCGCCCGAAACCCGACCCGCCGACAACCCGCTGCACTCAAGATCCCCGGGCACCGTGATCCTCTACGAGGACCACGCCGACACCCTCTCCTACTCGCAGCTGCACAACCACCATTACGCGAACCACCCCGCGCAGCCAACTATCGAGGTACCACCAAGCATACAGCACCGCCAGCAACGACAACAATCGCAAGCGCGCAACAATTTCGATTACCTCGACTACCGCGACCCGCGCTCCATCCTGAAAACCTCCCGCGAGCCTTCACGCGCCGTTCTCGGCGGCTACCGCACCGCCAAGTTGCTGTCCCGGGCGCCAGGTGACGCGCCAGTGCCGGTGCACCAGCGCCGCGCGCCGGCCCGCACGCTCATCGACAAGAGCCAGTCGTACATCGACGCGGACGGCCTCTGCGGCGTCAACTTCCTGGACGGGGACAGCAACCTGCAGAACGCGGTAGGCTCGTTGTACCCGCTGATGCGATCCGGATGCGGCGAAGCGGAGGTGCCGATCTGCCCGCTTTGCGCCATCAAGAACATCCAGCACCTGCTCGACAAGCCCGAGTACGTGTCGCTGAACTTCCAGGACACGTGACCTCGGCGAGGATGGGCCGGCTCGAGCGAGTCCGCCTCGTGAGGCGACGGCCCGGGAGTTCGGCGATGAACGGAGGGAAAAATTGCAGCAAAAGATGCTATATTTTATAGTAGAGGACGAAGCTTCCAAAACAGGATAAATTACTATGTTTTGTAGCAAAGTGTTCCTAGTAAAAACTGCTTTCACGCAAGGTCAAATAATGCTGTAAACAAATAACGCGTTGATACAAACAAAAGAAAG